>MU770318.1:84531-124592 GCA_026770625.1 Nicotiana glauca | reverse complement strand
AGTTTGTCTTGCCATCTTTTGACGCACTGCTATTCTAGTTAAAGGACAAGGCGGATGAGCTAGAAAAGCTTTGGGGCAAGGTCGGCAATGCCATACGCGAATTCACTGAGCTGCAAGCGCGTGTCAGTGCCCATTCCGAGGCTAAAGCGAGGGCTCAAGCTGTGATATCCACTTTTGAGGCACAAATTGTGACCGCTCATGCTAGTGATTCTGCTCGGGCAAAGATGATTGTGAGGCTCTCATCCGAGCTATCAAGGGCGAAAACCAAGGTGGTGAACGTCTGGACTGAGGTTATAATGAATAACACCAGGGTAGGGCAACAAATGGTGGCCTATTAAAGGAGTGCCGCTGTTACTAAGGCTGAGTTGAAGTAGGCTCTCGGTCGTGCATCCAATAGCAGGGAGTATGAGAGGTGCAGATCCCGGAGGGAGACCTTCGAGGAGATTTATGTCAGAGGCTTTGATCTTTCGGTAGAGGTAGGACGAGCAAAAGGAGAGGAGTTCGATGCCAAGTTTCTGATATCTGATGATGAGGAGGAGACCGCTGGGCCGTAGCTACCAAGAAGAAAATAAAAAAAAGGGAGGAACCAATATTCCCTTCCTTATTTGTTGTGTATATATATAGCTTTCATTATACGATGCAGGACGAGATTATGCTTCGTCATCAATTTGTAGTAATAAGAGGGGGGACCCAGCAACTTGTATCTTTTGTATTTTTGCTTGTTGGATTTTCCAACGGATCGATTCGATCCTGGATTAGCCTTTAGGAATGCATAGTTTTGACTGTCTTTGGGTTCAATCTTCGAGTCAATATCCTATTCGAGCGTAATATACCCTCGAGTTTTGAGCTTGTTCGGGCTGGCGATAATGGTTTTTATTTCCTGCCTTTGGGCATTTTGGTTGTCTCAATCAGCTTCGGGTTGAGTCTCCGAGTTGCATTGTGATTCGAGCGGTAATTAACACTTATATTTCCTTGAGATTCCGGCCGGTGGTAGTGGCATTTATGTCGTGCCCTTACACGTATTACAATTTTCTAGGTCCAGTCTCTGAGTCGCGTTGTGACTTGAGCTATAATTGACCCTCAAATCTCATTGAGTTCCCGGCTGATAATAGTGGCATTTATGCCGTTTGGTCATTGAGACCTTTTAGTATATGGCCCGTAGGCTTGCTCAGTTAATTATTTTGGATTCGGTCACCGAATCGGGTTACGATTGGAGACAATGGCTCTTACATTGCATGGTCGTAGAGACCTTTCAATATGAGGCCGGTTGGCTTGCTTAGCTGGCGACAATGGCTCTTACGCAATTTTTACCCGTAGGCTTTGTTGTAGGCTTTGTTTCCGCTCGTTAAGGTCTTTTAGTATATTTTTGCCTGACCCTTCGTCGATTCTAAAAGAACCTCGATTTCAAGTTATTATCGGTAATGTTTTGAGCACCTTGTAAGGGTCATAGCTCGTAGGTCGAGTGGATCGACGCTCTTGCGATTTGGATATGATGTGGTCAGAGCTCATTTTTTGCCTATTTAGGGAAGCCTATTTTAACCGATTCTTTTTGAAGTATATTTAGAGGACTTTTTAGCGATAGTCGGGCATCCCTGAGTCGCGTTATTTTGGCTGTATCAGCCTTTATGACCGTAGTCATATGCGTTTGGTCATAGCCATTTTTTATCCCAAGCGGTAGTTTAGGATAGAAAATTGTAATACGTGTAATACGCTGAGGATATGCCCTTTAAGAATTCTTACAAATGCGACATATAGCCTAAACTGCGGGATTTTCATGCCTGTTGAGTTCTTACAGTTTGTCATGCCTATTGAGGTCTTACAGTTTGTAGAATAGATCTGGCTATGCCGAGGCTACCCGCTAGGCGTCTTACAGTTTCGATTTTTCCAGTCGTATGCCGATTAATGGCAGTCTCCGAATCATCGAGTTTGTGTAAGCCTAAAAACCACTTCTCGTGAGCCTGGAGTTGCCTTATAAGGCTTGATGAGCTCGGAGTTCCGACTCTGGGGTCATGTGGGCGCTAAATTGTTCAAGTCTCCGTGTATCTCGGGACATATCTGGCGGAGAGGCCTTGCTGTGAATATGCCAAAATAGCCTTCTTTGAAGATGAAGTGCCTAAAAAATATCTTTATTACTTGGCATAAATATATGCTATAAATACATGTTGTCCCTTATTGTCTTGGTGATTAGCATCCGAAACCCATCAAAGATTCGAGGCATGGGAGCAATTTGGTTTGTTAGTTCAAACTACCCTATTGGTTTTGGCCTGACACCATCAGTATAGTTGGCCGAGACACCTGTATTCATGAACACATGATATATTTGAAATAAGTCAAGTGAGGGATGGAGTTACCAATGTGTTAATGCAAGGTCGAGGCGGAATCTCGGCGTCCTTCCCTCGGGCGCAAGCGTGTCTTTTGGGAGCATTCTCCGGGATCATCTTTTTTCGATAATGAGCACTTTCACTCTATACTTTACAGCTCTTTGAGGGGTGTCATTGTACCTTTACAGTCATGGCAATACGTCGTGGCCTGCCAGCTTCGTTTCCCCCGATTTCCTTCCTCCCTTGGAGCTGGATTCGAGTCTGTCCGCTCGACGATACTTGGTGGCAACCTCTATTGAATAGCATAGTTGTTGCTCTTTTTGGATAGTGACCCTGCGTGCTTCGTGGTTCCCACGCCGGGCGATGGTTTTCTTGAAGGGGTTTCAGTCAAATAGGTCCGAGCCAGTTGGCGTTCCTGGTTTCTCTTATAGTGATCACGATGCTTGGTACAGCAATGCTGAAATTGTACTGTGTCGAGCAAGATTTCCCCGCCAGCTGTGTCTTATTGAATCTGGTACCATTGGAGGTTCCTCGAGGGTGCTGTCCTCAGGCTATTGCCTTATTGCTGTGAGGTGGGTTGCACCTCGAGTCGCTTATTTTGTTTGCAGCGCACGGACGATGCCTCCATCTGATCGGCGTCAGCTTCTTTGTTGGGAGTCTGCCTGGATATGCCAAACCCGAGGAGGTTCCCGGACGCTCGTCTACAGCCCTGATTTGGGGCTGGTGTCAGGTGCGGGCATCCAACCATGCCGTTGTCGGGTATCTGACCATGATTTTCTTGAAATGTCCTGGAGCCATTGGGTATGCTTTGTTTAGGCTCTGGGTGAAGGCCTGTGTTGCCTGATCATCCGAAGCCGGGAGTGATCTCATTCGTACTGTCAGGGAGTGGCGTGCGGTTTCCCGCAACATTCTATTTCTTCTTCATTCGTCCTCAAGTGCATTGGGCCCTCTCGATATTTCTTTGATGGCACCGGCGCATGCTTCCCAGAGGACCATGCTGGTATGGTAAGTGGGTCCATGAGGTCAGGGGTAGTGCAGTTGCGCTGTATCATGGTTTCTTTCGAGAAAGACTCTTCTAATTTCCTTAATGGGATGGGCTCGAACTCAACATTTTGGAGGTCGCTGTCCCTGGACGAGCATGCGTAAGTGGTGATGTGCCCATAAGGATTCGAGGTCCTATCATACCTAGAGAGATTCGTCATTCCTAATTTTTTGTGAAACGCGTTCCGGGACCATATCTTCGGGACACGGTTGCTGTAAGAGCTTCCACGAGCCTGATTTGATATTTTTGAAGAGTTTCCCCGACATTCTTACTATAGCGGGGTAGGTTTCCGATCCGTTGTTGCTTGATATCTCGGGTACTATCTCGACGTAAGGAGATATTTCTGGTGCTGTTGCGTTGGGACTCTCCGGGCGACTTTGCATCCGAGCGATAGCCAACTGCCATTCCTGTAACATTTCAAAAATAATATGAAGACTAACTTCCTGCTCTACACAGGCCGGGATTTTTTAGGCTTCCTGTTGGTCAACATGCTGTATGCCACCATTAGTGCGCAAGGCTTCGTTGAACTGTTGCGCGGCATGCAATCCCATGTCTGTTTGAACCGATCTACATGCGTTATCGAGGTCCTATAGTGTCGCGCCAGCCATTGGAACAACCATACTGTTTTCAATGTGATTTGCGGGGTGGTCGTTCTCGACTTCGCTTACCCAGCCAAACATTAACCTGAAATCAAAAGATCTTGGGCAAGAAAAAGTGTGAAAGATATCATGCGTTCATGTGACATAATTAGCAAGAAACTAATCACTATTATTTTTATCCCCCCAATGGGCTCCAAATTGTTTACTGTGAAAATGGTAACAACAATTAAATTTGTAAACGGGATTCTAAAAATACGTGATCTATTCCCGAGTTAGTTTGTTAAGGCAGGTAGTGCTATGAACGTGAAGTATAGTGATGAAAAGTGAGTTGAGCGAGGTAGTTGTTGAACCAAGGAGGTCTATTGCCCGGATGCAAAGTCGGCCTACGGGGACCTAAGGGCCAAGGTTCGAGCCGAGCTCGAGCCACTGAGGGCAATCGGGAATGGGATAACAGGCGGAAATATGACTAAAAATAGCTCTATGTTACCAATACTAAGCGAAGTAGTGAATAACAAATAAGAAAGTGATAAAATGCTAAGGCGGCCTCCAATAGGAATGAATAATTTATCAGAAAGAGATAGAGAGAGATAGAGAGAGAAATTATTGCACTTGATGAGAAATGGAGCAACTCAGTCCTTTACAAGGTGGGATGAGTCCCCCTTATATAGGCGAGAGGACTCGGTAAAGTATAGAAAACATTAAACGTAAAGATACGGGGATGGGATGGCTAGACAAGGCACCAGAGCCTATTGATTCTGGCTACTTGCCTCAGGAGTTCCTCGTCTTTGTGACCTATGCTGAGTCACAGACAGATCCTTTAATCTTCGAGCCACTACAGGGCCGCAGATGATACTCGATATAGGGATCTCGATCATGATCTCACGGCCTCGATATGCTGTTAGGACATTTCGAACATACCTTAATGGCGGGAAATAGAATTCCCCGATTTTACCGCACATAATTTTCATGATTTAAATAAAATCAAACATTCACAGAAATACAGACAATTAACAAAAATTCCTACAAAATCCTATGAAACTACAAATAATTGGAAAAAATTTATTTCTTTAATTTGTAGGAGTATTTCACATAGGGCAAAAATCACGTACTCACAGCTGCCCCTCTTTGCACGAAAACATGAAGAGTTTTTGGGCAAAGACAAAGTGAGCGGATACGAGTGATTTTTGCCCGTTTGAAAGTGTATTTTAAAAGTCTGACCGCACCTTACTTCAAAGGTTTCCTACATATCCTTGGCTATAAAGGAATCATGTCAGTTTAGTTTTGGAAGTTTTGGTAGGATGAGTTGGAGAGTCGAGCGAGGTGCCATTCCGTTGAGGTTCCAGTCCGTGGTCCTTTTATTACATCAAAAATCAAGATTAAAAAGAGTAACTAAGACTATACGCTATGAGTTACAAAATTCCTATATATATGTCTTCAAAACATGATCTTGAATCTAATACAGCTCTATTGTGCATCTTGAACTGTTGAACTGCGCTCTCGAGGCGAATTTCTGTTGTTGCTAATGCGAATTGAATTCTAAAATAAGTTGCCTTGTTTTCCAGGTGGGTGCCTGATTGCCGATGCTTGAACTGCATTCCCTTGTTCTCCAGGTAGGTACCTGATTACCAAAAACTTGAACTGTATTCCCTTGTTCTTTAGGTGGGCGCCTGGTTGCCAAAAACCTGAACTGTATTCCCTTGTTCTATAGGTGCGCGCCTGATTGCAAAAACTTGAAATACATTCCCTTGTTCTCCAGGTGGGCGCCTGATTTCAAAAACATTAACTATATTCCCTTGTTCTCCAGGTGGGCGCCTGATTGGCAAAAACATGAACTGTATTCCCTTGTTCTCCAGTGGATGCCAGATTGCCAAAACTTGAACAGTATTCCCTTGTTCTCCAGGTGGACGCCTGATTGCCAAAACTTGAACTGTATTCCCTTGTTCTCCAGGTGGGCACCTAATTTCTAGAAACTTGAACTGTATTCCCTTGTTCTCCAGGTGGGCGCCTGATTGCCAAAACTTGAATTGTATTCCCTTTTTCTCCAGGTGCGCACCTGATTACCAAAAACTTGAATTGCATTCCCTTGTTGTCCATGTGGGCGTCTGATTGCCAAAAACTTGACTGTATTCCTTTGTTCTCCAGGTGGGCGCCTGATTGTCGAAACTTGAACTGTATTCCCTTGTTCTCCAGGTGGTCGCTTAATTTCCAAAACTTGAACTATATTCCCTTTTTCTCCAAATGGGCGCCTGATTGCCAAAACTTGAAGTGTATTCCCTTGTTCTCCAGGTGGGCGCTTTATTGCCGAAAACTTAAAATGTATTCCCTTGTTCTCCAAGTGAGCACCTGATTGCCAAAACTTGAATTTCATTCTCTTGTTCTCCTGCTGGGAACCTGACTACCAAAATATGAACAATATTCCCATGTTCTCCAGGTGGTCGCCTGATTGCCGAAAACAAAAACTGTATTCCCTTGTTCTCTAGGTAGGCGCCTGATTGCTAAAACTTGAACTATATTCCCTTGTTCTCTAGGTGGGTTGAACTGTATTCCTTTGTTCTCTATGTGGGCGCTTGATTGCCAAAATTTGAACTGTATTCCCTTGTTCTCCAAGTGCGCGCCTGATTGCCAAAAACTTAAACTACATTCCCTGGTTCTCCACGTGAGTGCCTTATTCCCAAAAACATGAACTATATTCCTTTGTTCTCTAGGTGGGCACCTGATTGCCAAAAAACTTGAACTGTATTTCCTTGTTCTCCCGGTGGGCTCCTGATTCTCAAAAATTGAACTGTATTCCCTTGTTCTCCAGGTGGGCACCTGATTGCCGAAAACTTGAACTGTATTCCCTTGTTCTCCAGGTGGGCTCTTGATTACTGAAAACTTAAAATATATTCCCTTGTTCTCTAGGTGGGTACCTGATTGCCAAAAACTTGAACTATATTCCCTTGTTCTCCAGGTGGGTGCCTAATTGCCAAAAAACTTGAACTATATTTCCTTGTTCTCCAGGTGGGTTCCAGCTTGCCAAAAATTGAATTATATTCTCTTGTTTTCTAGGTGGGCACTTGATTGCCAAAAACTTGAACTGTATTCCCTTATTCTCCAGGTGGGCGCCTGATTTCCTAAAACTTGAACTATATTTCCTTGTTCTCCGGGTGGGCGCCTGATTGCCAAAAACTCGAACTGTATTCCCTTGTTCTCCAGGTGGGAGCCTGATTATAGAAAAACATACAAAACAAAGAAAATTTTCTACCCCGTTTGGTATCTTGGCACATTGTGAGTGTTAATCGAATCACATTACCCAAAATCTCTAAGAACTTAAAGCTAGACCCCATTATCCAGGAGGGTCCTAAAAATTTCAAATTGAATCTTATCTTAAGAGCTAAAACTTTAAAGCCAGCTTATATTTCATCGAGGTTGAGCTTATGCTAAATCTTGTTACTATTAATGTCTTGAAATTTAACTAAGTCCCATTGTACAGGAGGGCACTAAGAATTTTAAATTAAATCCCATTATCCAGGTGGGTCCTGAAGATTTACGGTCGAACCTGTCCGATACTTGCTTTGCTCACTGAGTGTTCCTCCGAAACAAACAAAATTTCCTGCCCCTGTTTCAATTGAAGAAAACTTTATTAGTTTGAAAATGTGGTGGTTAGTTTGCGGCATTCTTGCTGAAGGTGGCCTTTCCACTACCGTGCTTTGTTAGAACAGGCTGTTTTTAACTGGCCAAGAATTGTTTGACTTTTTGATTGAATCTCACCCACAGGACCCTAAATGACATGTGTGTCCTGCACTCAACCCGCTATTTTACATTTTTGTCCTTCCTCTATATTTTCACAAAATTCACAAACCACTCGACCACTTGAACTTTCACTAACACCTTATTTTCCATTTTTGCGTTGTTATATTTCTGGTATGTTTTGGTCGCACTTTGCTTTGTGCAATTTGGAAGTTGGTAGTAAGCTTCGAAATCCTTTCTTACTTGCTTAAAAAAGGCTGACATTGGAAAATCCTTAGAGAAATAAATCCAAAATAAATGAAATACAATAACTTCGAGAGTTAGGAATAAAGAAGAAAATCCAAGAAAATCATGACATGCATTTCAGATTAATCATCCCAGCCTGTTCAACCAATCACCTTTTAGTTGTCATACTTTGTGCCCCGGGATTTCCATATTCCAATCTCTTTCCAAAGCCACCAACCATGTTTGGCTTGAGGTGCCCTGAAGGGTTTTCACCGACAAACCTCTCTCATTTTTTCATATCTCAACTCGCTGTCGCCTTACGGTGCCTATGAAGGTTTTCACCGATAAGAATCTCTCATTTTGATTTCCCTCATCTTTCCATCGGCCTACGGTGCCCGTGAGGGTTTTCACAAATAGGAATCTCTCATTTCCTCATTTTCCTTGTACAGAATGGAGTGTTGCCCCTGATGTGAATCATATCTCTATCTCACTTGACTTGGCATTCTCAAATATTGGTCAGAAGTTCTTTCTTTGGACTTCAATGTGAGCTTTTGGATGCGGTTAGAAAGAAAAGATATCATAAAGGCTCAAAACAACTTGAATGGGTTCAGAATTACAACTTTTGGAATTATATCTTTTGCAAAACCACAACTTATGCCCCAGCTTCTTTGCCTGGAGACTATTGAATTTTTATTTTGATGGGCCAGAACCGTGAGGCTGCCTATGTATCCTTAAAAAGAATCAGGTCAAACATAGTTCATGACATAAGAATTGCTTTGTTTTTGTTACTTTCTCTTTTTCATTTCTTTCTCTCTTTTTTCTTTTCTTTGCTTTTTTTTAATCTTTTTCTCTTATTTTTCCTCTTTTCTTCTTTATTTACCCTTTTTGTCTGTGTTTTTGAACTTTGCTACTGATTCCAAAAGAGGGGTATGAAAAAAAAAATAAGGCTCAAAGGGGTAACCAGGGTAAAGTGTTTAGATTGCAGAATAAAGTACCTTTATCATTCCAATCTTCAAAACATGCCAAGTACAAACAACATAATTTAAACCAAAGAAATCATACATAGTATCTTTTGACTGCATCAGAATTGATATCCATATCTATACATTTGCCTTATATATCAGTTAAATACAATGCACCATTGGATAACACTCTCGTTACCATGAACGGCCCCTGCCAATTTGGGGTGAACTTTCCTTTCGCTTCAGCTTGATATGGAAGGATGCATTTCAATACCTACTGACTCACTTAAAATTTTCGGGGACACACCTTGTTGTTGTATGCTCTTTCCATTCTCTTTTGGTACAATTGGCCGTGACACACTGCTGCCAGTCTTTTATCGTCAATCATACTTAATTGCTCCAAACGGGTTTTGACCCACTCATCATCATCATCAATTTTGGCTTCAACAACAATCTGATGGGATGGAATTTCAACTTCCGCGGGTATCACTACTTTAGTAACGTATACCAGCAAATACGGAGTTGCACCTACTAAAGTGCAAATAGTAGTTCGATATCCCAACAAAGCAAAGGGCAACTTTTCATGCCATTGCCTGGAACCTTGCACCATTTTCCGAAGTATCTTCATTATGTTCTTGTTGGCTGCCTCGACTACTCCATTCTCCTTGGGGTGATACAGGGTGGAATTTCAATGCGTAATCTTGAACTATTGGCATAATTCTTTCATCAACTGACTATTAAGGTTAGCACCATTATTCGTAATGATTACCTATGGGATTCCGAACCGACAAATGATATTTGAATGAATGAAATCGACCACTACCCTCTAGTTCACAGATTTGAAAGTCTTAGGTTCAACCCACTTAGTGAAATAATCGATGGCCACCAGAATGAACCTATGCTCATCTGATGTCGCGGGCTCAATTGGTCGAATGACATCCATTCCCTAAGCAACAAAGGACCATGATGTGGAAATTGTATGCAACTCAGATGGTAAAGAATGGATCAAGTCTCCATGTACCTGGCATTGATGACACTTGCGCACAAAGCTGATGCAATCTCGTTCCATGTTGAGCTAGTAATACCATGCTCTAAGAGTTTTCATTTCCAGAACATACCCACATATATGCGGCTTGCAAACTCCAGAATGTACTTTGGTCATGATAGTCGCGGCTTGATTAGCATCTATGCACCTCAGCAACCGAAGATCTGGAGTTCTTTTTTACCAAATTTCCCCTCTCAAGTCCACTAGCCAAACACCGAATTGTTCTCTTTTTATCCCATGTGGCTTGTACTGGATATAACCCCATCCTGATGTATTTCCTGATATCATGGAACCACAGTTCACCGTTAAATTCTTCCTCAACCATATTACAATAGGCATACTGATCACGAACTTGGATATGTAGAGCTTCAACATATTCTTTGTTCGGATGGTGCAACATTGACTCCAAGGTAGCCAAAGCATCGGAAACCTCATTATTGATCCTTTGGATATACCTGAATTCTATTGATCGAATCCGTTAAAAAAGATCATTCAAACATTGTCGATATGGTATAAGTTTTAGATCCCGAGTCTCTTTTTCTCCTTGAATCTGGTACACCAAAAGATCTGAGTCTCCCAAGTCCACGACTTCCTAAACTCTCATATCTACAGCTAACCTCAATCCCAAAATGCATGCCTCGTACTCAGCCATGTTGTTGGTACAATAGAAACAAAGCTGGGTCGTTACAGGGTAGTGATGCCCTGTTTTAGAAATGAGCATAGCCCCTATTCCGACATATTTCATGTTAGCGGATACATCAAAGAAAGTTTCCAACCTGGTTTTTCAACCCGCTCCACCTCATCAATATGCATCACCTCTTCATCAGGAAAATAAGTTCTAAATGGTTCGTACTCTTCATCCACCAGGTTCTCGGCCAAATGATAGGCCAATGCTTAGGCTTTCATCGCGGTCCGAGTCACATAAATGATGTCAAACTCTGTGAGCAAAATCTGTCACTTCGAAAGTCTTCCTGTAGGCATAGGCTTCTGAAAGATATACTTTAGAGGATCCAGGCGAGAAATGAGGTAAGTAGTATATGACGATAGATAATGCTTTAACTTTTGCGCTACCCAAGTCAGGGTGCAACATTTCCTTTCAAGGGGAGTATACTTAACCTCATATGATGTGAACTTCTTGCTGAAATAATAGATGGCTTGCTCCTTCTGTAGGTAATGTCATGTTGAGGACTGTCAAATAAAGAATTAAAGGCCTCCCAGTTTCCGGCGGGACCAACACAGGTAGGTTAGACAAGTACCCCTTGATCTTATCAAATGCCTCCTAACACTCATCATTCCATTTGACCGCATCATCCTTTTTCAGCAACTTGAAAATAGGCTCACAGGTTGTCGTCAGTTGAGCAATAAACCTGCCGATGTAGTTCAATCGCCTAAGAAGACTCATCACCTCAATCTTATTCCTTGGTGGTGGTAACTCCTAAATGGCCTTGATTTTTTACGGATCCAACTCGATGCCACGCCGACTGACTATGAATCCAAACAATTTTCCTGATGGAACACCAAATGCACATTTGGCAGGGTTGAGCATAAGATTGTACCTTCAGAGCCTTTGGAAACACTTCCTCAAATCTTTGACATGGTTTGCCTGCTGCTTTGACTTTACGATCACATCATCCACATAAACCTCAATCTCCTTGTGTATCACGTAGTGGAACACAGTAGTCATTGCCCTCATGTAAGTTGCCCCAATATTTTTCAAACCAAATGGCATTACCAGGTAGCAATAGGTTCCCCATGGTGTTATGACTATTGTCTTTTCTACATCTTCCTCATCCATCAAGATCTGGTGGTACCCCGGCATAGTAGTCCACAAAAGACCCGATCTCGTGCTTGGCATAGTTATCAATCAAGACGTGTATGTTTAGCAATGGGAAATTATCCTTGGGACTTGCTTTGTTGAGATTACGGTAATCAATGCACACCCTAGTCTTTCCATCCTTATTTGGCACTGGCACAACATTAGCTAACTAAGTGGGGTATTGCGTGACTCGAATGACCTTTGCATCTAACTGTTTTGTGATTTCTTCCTTGATCTTCACACTCATGTCTGTTTTGAACTTTTTTAATTTTTTCTTGACGGGAAGGAATGTAGTGTCAGTGGGCAATCTGTGAACCACCAAGTCAGTAAGACCCGGCATGTCGTCATATGACCATGCAAAAATGTCTTTATATTCAAATAATGCTTTGACTATTTCCTCCCTGATTTGTGGCTCTAAGTGTACACTTATCTTGGTTTCCCTGATATTATATGGATCCCCTAAATTTTATTGCTTTAGTTTCATTCAAGTTAATCTTGTGATTCTCTTCAAAGTGATTTAGCTCTTTACTAATTACCTGAAATGCTTCCTCTTGATCATATTCTATTTCATTATCACACACTATTTCTTGGATTATTATTTTAGAGTTAGATTGGCTTTTAAGACTTGACCGAATATTCCTCATTCATGTCATGTCATTGAAACTAGCATAAAAAGAAATGTACAAAGAAATAAGAAACAAAAAGATGACACTATCAGGAGTAAATAGAAAAAGGGAAAGTGCACTTCATTGAAAATAAAGGATCGAAGGGTTTGTACATCAAAACAGATGGAAATTGAAATCTGAATTACAACCCTGGAATAATCCAGATAAACTGAAAGAAAAATAAATCAAACTACCATAACTCCTTCCGGGTAGGGAGAGTAGTGGCATCCCAATTGTTAATCTTCTCTTTTAGCCCAACAAACTCCACATCTGCTTTGTTGGAACCTTCCCCAATTTCTACCATGTTCACATCATCGAACATAATCTGGAACCTTTTAACCAATTCTTCATCAAAATCAACCACAGGCTTTGGAACTGTTGTTACTAGATGCTTCATGACCCCTGCCTTGATGAAAGACCTGGAGAGGCGTGGGACTGGCTTAGGGAGTGACCATACCCTCTTTTTCAGCTTTCTAGCCTTCTTTACATCATCCCTTGTAGGCTTTAACCCCAGACCAAATATACCCAGATTTTCATGCAAAGACACTGGTTGCATAATACCTTGCATAGATGCACCCAGACCCTTCCTAGAACAAAACCATTTTTCAATATTTCAGCCGCTACCATGATAGTTGCACGAGCTAGCTTTGGGCCTGGCATGTATTCCCCTTTGGAACCTTCTCAACCGACGCCGTCTCGGAAACCTGATAGACCCGCAGCCCCTTATCTTCCTCAGCTTTAATAAACGGGACAATTGTGTCATTGAAAGCACATAAGTTCTCATCGCCATGCACGATGATTTTTTTTTCTATCCCACTCAAACTTCACCATCTGGTGTAGAGAAGACAGAAATGCCTTGGCAACATGTATCCAAGGTCTTCCCAATAGCAAATTGTAAGATACGGCCACATCAAGTACCTGGAACTCTTGGTAAATTCAACTTGTCCCATTGTCAACTCGAGCATGATGTCACCAACAAAGTCTTTTCCCCCTCCATCAAAACCTCATACACATATATTTTTCTTGTGAATTCTTTCATTATCGACTTTTAACTTGTTTAGGGTAGAAAGCGGGCAAATGCTTGCATTGGAACCATTGTCAATCAACACCCTTGTGACCATAGTATCTTCACATTTCACTGTGAGATAGAGGGCTTGATTATGTTTCGTACCCTCCAAAGGCAAATCATCATCCGAGAATGTGATCATGTTAGACTCAAATATCTTACTGGCAATCTTCTCCAAATGGTTCTATGATTTGTCGGGGACAAGAGCTTCGTTAAGAATCTTCATCAGGGCCCGGCGGTGCATATCTGAATGGATCAACAATGAAAGAAGGGAAATTTGAGCAGGGGTGTTTCTCAACTGTTCCACGATGGAGTAACCTTGTACCTTCATTTTTCTCAAAAAATCCTCCGCATCTTCTTTAGTGATCGGTTTCTTTACTAGAACTGGATTGTCTCTGAGTGTTTTAGCTTTCCTTAACTCTTCTGGGGCAAAGTATCTCCTCGAACGAGTTAAACCCTAGGCCTCATTGACTTCTTCTTTCACTTCCTTCCCTTTATAGGTCACTATCACTCGCTCATAGTTCTATGGGACAATTTTGGTGTTAGCTACCGATAGCTGGGTCACAGGTTTGATGAAGATGGGGTCCGTACGAGCACCCTTCACAATTATGACTGGCTTACTTGCTACCCCCGGCACGATCACTTTTGGCTTTTCTTGCTTTGCTACAACTTCACTTGCAGACCTCTTTTCAATTACCAGAGTTGCCTTATCATTTGGCATGCCCAACTTGTCTACTGGTCCTTTAACTATAGAAGAGGTTGCTTTTATGACAACCGGGTCTCTGACTGACTTAATTTTACTAGACCAGATCATCATGATAGATTTTGAAGACTTCTTGGGCTTCCCATCTGTGTGCACTATCTCAATCATGTGCATTTCAACTTGGGATGGCAATGGGTTCTGATTGATGTTGGGTGCTCCTGGGCTCTGGACCACAATCTGGTCCGTATCAATGAGCTCTTGGATGGAGTTCTTCAAATGCCAAGACTTTTCTGTGTCGTACCCCGGAGTGTTAGAACACTATTCATATCTGAGAGAATAATCCAGGTTCTTTGGAGGGGGGTTTGGTAGTTTCGACTCATTTAGACTCAGAACATCCAACTGCCTGAACCTTTGAAATAGGTTGGTATAAGACTCCCCAAGCGGGGTGAAAGTTTTCTTTTGCTGCAACCTTTCATTCTTGAATTCTGGCTTGGCCCAAAAGTTTAGACCAGCAGGGTTTTGGTATGTTTTTGGAGGTAGGTAAGGGTTTTGTGGAGCTGGTGTATGCCATTGCGGGTGAGGAGAGGGTTGAGCATATAAATATATGTGATGTACATGATATTGGGATGGCCTGACTGAATATTGAGGATCTGGTGGTGGGAAGTAGTGTTGGGTGGATTATATGGAGTTGGGGTATATGTTTGAAACTGGGGTCAGGGTTGGGTGTAGTGGGTAAGAGAATTCCCCGAGCCATGCCACGATCCTGAATCGATTATAGCGACGTGCTCTTTCTTCTTTTTCCCAAGCACGCCTCCGGTACCATTCTGGATTGTATGCGTAGTTGCTTTGATGGTAGAGTAGCACATGATCTTGATTGATTTGAGCCCTTCCTCTACCATTCCTCCCATTTTCACTAATTCATTGAATGACTTACCTATGGCCGAGATTATATTTCCAAAGTAAGTAGGCTCTAACGCCTTCAGAAAGTATTCCACCATTTCGTCCTCCTCCATTGAAGGGTTAGCCCTTGCTGCCTGTTCTCTCCAGCGGAAACCATACTCCCTAAAACTTTCGCTGGGCTTCTTCTCAATCTTACTCAAATACAAATGATCTGGAACAATCTCGATATTGTATTGGAAATGACGAGCAAAGGCTTGGGCCAAATCATCCCAGGAATACCATCTGTTGTGATCCTGGTGAGTGTACCACTCCAACACTGCACCACTCAGACTCTGGATAAAGTATGCCATTAAAAGCTCATCTTTCCCACCTACTCTTCTCATCCTGTTGTAGAATCCCCTAAAGTGGGCCATGGGATATCCGTGTCCGTCATACAGGTCAAATTTGGGCATTTTGAACCCAGAAGGTATTTGTACGTTAGGGAACAAACATAGATTTTTGTAGGCTACACTTACTTGACCTACCAACCCTTGCATGTCTTTGAGAGACTATTCCAAGCTTCTCACTTTCCTAAACATCTTCTCATGTTCCGGGTTCTTAGGTGGTTTCTCAGTCTCAATAGGGAGGCCGAAACGATGAGTGTAGGAGTAATGATCTGGGGCCTTGAAGGTAGGCTCTGGTGGATAGTATTGATTATCTTGGGTTTGGAATAATGGCTCACTAGAAGATCGATAGAGTATAGCTGGTGGAGGTTATACGAAAACTTGGGTAGCTGTTGGAGGGGGTATGGGTTTGTTTTGGCTGGAGGAACTTGTATGGTTTGGGTAGTGGTGCCATGATAGTGGTGGTAAGGGCTGAAACATGGGGCATGTTATGGGGATGAATCAATAGTGGGAGGTTCTTGGGATTGAGCTAATAGTGGGATAAAAGAAGGGTTGGCAGGGTATGATGGCGGGGGATGCCCGTTCATCCATGCCTGGTACATTTCGGCCATCTGGTGTTTCAACTTATGTAACGCCTCTTTCAAACCCGATTCAGTTTCCTCCACCTCCCTCGGTGGATCAATAATGCTTGCATCCAATTCTTGGCCAGTCATGATCAACTTGTTTTTTGACCTGGTGTTGCATGGGTGAGTGGCAAGAATGCCACACAAACTAACCACCTTTCTGTACTCAATGACAACTGTGAACTTGTCAATATTAAATATTTAACAGATAGGCAACAGCACATTTGGTATGCAATGCACCTAGACAGTTAAAGCTTCTATCGTGTATTTGAACGGCTGCATGTTTCATCCCGGCTTTTGACAAACTCTTCGCATTTTGCGCTTTCTCTTCTCTCTCTTTTCTCTTTTCACTCCAAACCGTCTTTAATCACGATTGGCCTTTTCCACTTGTTTTTGTTGCTTCCCTTTTATTTTGCACTTGTTTTTTCTCTATTGTTTTATTTCCACTCGATTTTCTTTATTTTCTTTCTCTCTTTATTTTTATTTTATGGTTATGATCGAATTCTATAGGGATTGCCTACGTATCATGGCGCCGCATGAATCAGATCATTGCGTAGTTTAGGGGACATATGCGGAATAAAAGAAAGAAACATTTTTTGGGTTTTCAAATTTTCATAAAATAAAGAAAAACATCCTGATTACAATGACTTCCTATAAATATTTAAACATAAAAACTGACAGACTCGACTAGGGGACTAATAAATTCCAAAACAAAAAATGAAAATACAGAATCGGAAATGGACTAACAAACTCCAAAGGAACTGAATATACAGACTCGAATAAAAATCAGTAATACATAAGTGCCTCAACTACTGCTCCGGTAGGCCTTGCTTCGGGCCTTTGTGCCATATCTTCTTGGAGGCAAAACAAGTCATCCATGATCTGTCGGACAAAAATCATAACTAAGACAAAGAACATGGACCTGGTCATGTCTTTACATTCGTTGCACTTCATCACAATGTAGTCCGCAATCCTCCTAACCATTTCCCTGATAATACCCTTCTGTTGTAGCAACCGTCCGGTCTACTGAGATCTGGCCCCAAAAACTCATTTGACTGTATGATTTTGCTCTTGAAGATGCTGCAGGTCTTTTTCTAGCTGCGACATCAGGGCATAGAAGTGCTCTCTTTTTGCTTTGAAATCTCTTGCTTGCTTGGTCATTTTGTTCTCAAGGACGATGATCTTTTTCTTCAACCCCATGACTCTATTGTCATATTTTCATTTTAACCGTTGAGCAAAGCGTTCTCGTTCCTTCGTATTCTTAGCCAATTTTGTTCGAGCCTTTGCCAGTCGCCCTCGATCTTTTTCAGATCAAAACCATATTCACCCACTTTTTCCGTAAGGTTATGTATAAGCTTTTCATCTTTTGCACTTCTGGAAGGGTTCTCGGCTGCTATTTTCATTTCCTGAATTTGGGCTCGGAGGGCATCTTTTTCTTTGGCTAACTTTTTCTTTTCACCATCATCCGTAGCGGCTTGCAAACTGTTAATACCCAATTTTTTTCTCTATATTTTCAATATACAAAATAACTTGAAAATAATATATATATATGCATATATAAGCATGTCCAAGCGCCTTATTATTTTTTCAAAATTTTTAAAGTTTTAAATTAATTTATTTTTCTCCCTTTTATCCATAAAATCCTAATAATTATTTCTAAAATTATTATTTTGATAATTCATCTATTGAATTTTTATATTTATTCCAAAATATGTCTAAAGTCAATATTTACATATCTTTACGACTTTATTTAGCATTTTTACAGCTAAATTACATATAATTGCAATAATAGTCATTTCTAACATTTAATTGTGTTTTATTTTCATAAAATTGAGTCTTGTATTTTTATATTGTTAATTATGTATAATAAATTATTTTAGTAATTTTAAATTATTTTTAGAAAACTACTTGCTATTTTTATAAATTAAAAAGGAAAAAAGTGGCTATTTAACTCGTAGCCACATTTGGCCTTCAATTATAACCAAATCAAGCCCCAATTTCACGGCCAAATTTCTAATTTAAACCTGACCCTAACCGTTTAAACCCAACCAAGGCCAAATCCCAACCTACCCCATCTAATCTAAGCAATTGATCATTCATATCAACGGCCACCATTTCACGTACCTAAAATAAACCCAAACTACGCCCTTAACCTAATTCATTTCCACCAACCCGCCGCCCTTGAATCCCCTCCCCTCCAATTCTCTCTGCAATCTCATCTAAACCCTGGTCGCCGCCACCCAAATCAACCCTAACCCCCTTTCATTCCCACCCTATCCATGGACTCCATGGCTGTTTGAGACATGTACCGGTCTCATATATCTCCTAGTTGTTTGTTTCCGTGATTTCATGGACAGATCTCAAAAGATCTAGTCCAGTCTTGCCTCAACTTCTATCCATGGCCTCTTTCCGGCCATCCATGGTTGTTCAAGTCAGATCCTTGACTTTTCTGGCTGGATCGGTAACTTTTCAAAGTCTTTCTCATTCTTGTGGGTTCTCTGAAACCCTAGCTTTAAGAGCTTTCCGATTTTCTTTCAGATCTCATTAGATTTGTGTATGTCATGAACTTTTGATGTTCTTATCAAAGGTTTTTCCAATTTTTTTTCAAAATGACTCATCGTCTTCAATGATTAGGGTTTTCTTAACCTCTTTAGAAGATCTCTTCTCCAATTTTAAGTGTTATTTTATGATTTTACTATGTTTAAATTATTTTCTTATGTTTTTTCTTCTACTTGATTTATCGTGTTAAAACCCTAGGTATTTATGGTTTTATCCGGGTTCTGAAATGTCTTTGTTTGATTGATTTAGAGTTCTTACCATTTTTTTAACTCGACTATTATTAAAACCCTAATTTCCTAAAACTCTTCTCACTTGTTACTGTGAGTTTTCAAAGACTTCTCTTACTTATTCTGATGTGTTGTTCTGATCTCCTCTACCTGTCACTATGTGTTAGACTGTTTCCTTCATTTCTGGTTCTTTGTGATTGCTTGACTTTGTTGACTACTATGCTTCGAGTAGGTTCTTTTATTACTGAGCCCTAGCCTACTCTTGTTACTGCTGTATATTTGTGTGCATCTAGTTGTTTCTTTTGTCAATACAGTTGGCCTTGCATGTTCATTCTTCTCTATTTATATGGCGAAGTGCAGAATCATGATTCTTTCTTGATTGATCTTGATTTCCTCAAAGTCACGACTAATTGCAAACATTTTTCTTATAAACACCCGGTTTCCCTCGTTTTGTTTAAATTGATTGATTCCCTTTATTTACTGTGATGTTTTACCTTGCTGAATCCTTTCCCAACATTAAGTATATTTTCTACTTAGACTCAATTATTTACTCTATACTTTGTAATAGCCCTTATATGGTAAAAATCAATCTTTCTTAAACTGATTCTCTTTCCTTAATTATCCTTGTAGTATTCGTTTGGGCTGTAACTCCTTGATTAAGAGGAAGTACTTTTATTAATTGATTTTGATTGTGATTATTTCAATATTTGTGTTAAACTTTTAATTGTTACCTTATTTTTCTACTCATATTTAAAGATATAAATACCCTAATATTTTCAATGACAAGGGACGAACAACTAAGTTCAGAAACACACACTTATATATTCAAACTCTCTTTCTTTCTCTACTACTTGTGCTACTGCCTTGTCTAGCTGGCTGAAAATCAAGGCTAGACTTTGGAACTCTGATTGCTTTACTTTATCTGCACTTTGCTCCTTCAACTGGTATGTTCCTAATTTAAATTCTGAAAACCAAAACTATGTGTTCCATTGTTGTCAATCACTGTCTCTTTCTAACTTAATGGCTCATGTTGTTGAGTTGTACTGTTTGTTTATTGCTTTACTCAGCATGCTTAAAATTCTGCCCTTCTTTGTTCAAATGTGATCAGTATATTTACTTATTCATGTTTATGTCCTTCAACTAGCATATCTATAATGTACTTGATTCATGACAAATTGTGTGCTTCTGATTTGGGTCTTCTATGTCCTCAACCCCTCGACTCCTTCTTCCGTTTTACAAACTCACTTCAATCATGTTGTTTCTAAAACTATTTTCCAACTCAACACCCACGAGTCTATGTCCAGCACTCTCACATGCACTCTTAGATCATTAGGTTCTTCCCTTCTTGTGTGAGCCTTGCTTTGGGACCCTTGATATCCCTCTGAACCTGGACACATAAGGGTTGGCCCTTCCATACCACACTTACTCGTGGTTATGCAATCTGGGTGTGAGCACTACCTGTGATCCCTTGAGATCCTTAGGGAACTCCACCACACCCAGGTATGAGAATGGCTTTGGAACAATATTAGCATTTGAGGTGGGTAATTACATAACTCAGAGAGGAAGTCAAGATCAGGCTTCCTGTCACGACCCAATTCCCGCTCCGATCGTGATGGCACCTCTCGTGAAGACAAGGTCAGCCAACCATTCCTAAACAGCCTTTTCAACAATAATTAAACATAAATAAGCAGTCTAAATCTGATTTATTATTAATAATTAGTTGAAGCAAAAACCCAAACGCATCCCAAATCGAGGTGTCACAAGTTACGAGCATCTAAAGAAGACTGAACATGACTACCGGGCCAATAATAATATACAAAGTAAAATTCTGGAATCAAAGGACAAATTTTGGTGTCACGAACGCCGGTGGTCACCTTGCTCAGCTACAATAATATACCTTCAATCAGCTAATGACCTGCTACCGGTGAACAATACCTGTAACTGCACGCGAGGTGCAGGGAGTAAAGTGAGTACTCCAACTTAGTGAGCAATAAAAGTAAATAATAGCTGAAAGCAAGAAATCACGTAAGGCACTCCATCATGCTATATAGAATAGTACAACCCTTTCGAGAAAAACAATAACACCATGAAATCCTTTGGAAAACATCTGGGCTCAGTTAAAACCACTTTTGAAAATATTACTTTTCAATAGTTTAAGCAATGCACGCGACACAAATAGTGCAGTCAGCTCATAAGTCAGCCCCTCGGGCACAGCACTCCATAAACAAATAACACCGGGGTATCCGGTAAACAGTGCAAGAAGTAGCATGGATGCCAATGAAATTAGTGTGTTGTATATCATTACAACCAGTACAAATAGGAACAAATGCATGAGTGCAATGCAATGCATATGATGGTACATCCTAGTACCCACTGCGGCGTGCAGCCCGAGCCACCCATATTCATTTATCATCGATGGCGCTCACTGAGGGTGTGTACAGACTCCGGAGGGGCTCCTACAACCCAAGCGCAATAACAAACCATCTCGTGGCATCAATCAAATCCTGGTCAGTCATTGTTACCTGACCCATTTACACCATATTGTCATTGTTACCATTGTTTCAAGTTCCTGCTACGGCGCGCAGCCCGAGCCACCCATAATGTTTCAAGTCACGTCACACAGTGTCATTGTTACCACTGTTTTAAGTCACTGCTGCGGCATGCAGCCTGAGCCACCCATAATCAGTCCAAAAAACATCATAAGCCCCATGGGCATTTATAAAATAGTAGTTCTCAGCCCGAAATAACATTTAAAATATCAATTGAGTTTTCAAAACTTAGAAGTATGGCTGAATTTGTAAGACAGTATTAAAAACCTTGGACTGAAACCATATGATATGCAAGATATGCTAACACAATAATATCAATCCCCGAAGGATTTACATAGTTAGCACGAAGCCCAAACATGGCAATCAACCCAAATTATGATGATAACAAGTAGTTTCAGTGAAATACGCGGTAAAATCAACAACCGGGATGGACTAAGTCACAATCCCCAATGGTTCTCTACCCGACGCTCATATTTGGCATGCAAGTCACCTCAATACAACACTATGGTGTGCAAATCTGGGGTTTCAAACCCTCAGGATATCATTTACAAGTATTACTCACTTCGAACCGGTGAAATCTCTAGCTCGCGACGCCTTTTGCCCCTCAAATCGGCCTCCACGTGCATCGAACCTAACCAAAATCAGAGCGAATGCATCACAATATGCCAATGTAACAATACCCAATCAAAAACAATCAAAATGTAGCAGAAATCGCAAAACTAGCAAAATCGGAGCCCCGGGTCCGCTTCTCAAAAAATTGCAAAACTCACATTGTCGGATTCCTCGTCTCGCCACGAGTCCATACATACCAAGAACTCCCAAATCCGAGCTCAAATGACCTATCAAATCCTAATTTGAAATATCAAAAACTCAAGCCCTAATTCATCCATTTTAGGCTTAATTCCATAAATTTCTAGGTAGATTTCTCAATAAGAACAAGTTTTAGGTTCAAGAATCTTACCTCCAATCATTCCTCCTTGAATCCCTCTTCAGAATCGCCTCAAAGCTCTCAAAGCTTGCTCAAAAATGGAGGAAAATACATACCCCTCGCGGATGAAATGATAAATAAAAACCCCTCTGAACAGACCAGTTTTTGCTTCTGCGGTCCCGCTTTTGCTTATGCGGGACCGCTTCTGCGGCAAGATTTCTGCTTTTGCGGTCTTCATTAAACTTCCAAAAATCCTCTTCTGCGGTTCTACTTTCGCACCAGCGGTACCGCTTCTGCGGTCCGCTCTTCCACTTCTGCGGAACCTGCCTTCCATCTCCTCGCCGCTTCTGCGATCACAGGTCCGCTTCTGCTGTCCAAGACCCGCAGAAGCGAAAAAACCAGAAACAACATGCCTTTAGCTATATGAAATTTCAAAAACTCCCCGTTAGCCATCCGAAATCATCCTGAGGCCCCCGGGACCTCAACCAAAAGCACCAACATAACCCATAACATCATTCAAACTTGTTCCAATCATCGAAACACATCAAACGACGCTAAAACCATCAATTCACATCGAATTCAAATCTAAGTTTCTTCAAAACTTCCGAAATGCGCATTCGACCAAAAACCCAACCAAACGATGTCCGAATGACCTGAAAATTTGCACACACATCCAAAATCACCCAACGAAGCTACAACAACTCTCGGAATTCCATTCCGACCCTCGGATCAAAATCTCACCTATCAAATGGAATTCGCCAAAATTCTAACTTCGCCAATTCAAGCCCAATTATACACCGGACCTCCAAAAGCAATTCTGATCACACTCCTAAGTCACAAATCATCGCTCGAAGCTAATCGAATCACTGGAAATCACATCCGAGCCCTCTAACACAATAGTCAACATTCAGTTGACTTTTCCAACTTAAGCTTTACTTAAAGAGACTAAGTGTCTTATTTCTTATCAAAACCAATCCAAATCAACTCTAACAAACCACATACCGATAACGAAACACGAAGAAGCATAAAATGGGGGAAACGGAGCGACAACACATGAAACGATGGGTCGGGTCATCACATTCTCCCCAACTTAAACAAATGCTCGTCCTCGAGCGTACCCAGAGTTGTCCTAGAAGCCAACCAATAGCTGAATGACCTTACCAAGCATATATCCAGGGTGACCCCTCGTCAGCCTATCTTACATAGGTCCGATAATACAACACAGCTAAAATTTCACAGCCCATCTAGACCGTAAACCGTAGAACCACATTGCACTTTCCGAAATCATACACCGAATAAACCCGAACCAACTGTAATAACCCACACCTGCAACCTCATGTCAAATCATACAATATACCACACAATCCAACCCTCAAAATGATAGGCACTACTCACAGCAGTTGCCCACAATACTCAATTACCGATAGGAATCTCTTATTAGCTAAAGTCTTATTCCAACGTTTTCATATACTGCCAACGATAAATAAAACATGCAATAAACCGTAACCATTCCTCAGGTCACCCATACATAACGCCACTTCCCTGTTGACTAATACCATAATAGATTTCCGGGCCACACCTCAATATAAACCCTCTAATCAGCTGAAATCACATCTATTCGCATTTATTAATGACTCCAACGATCACCTCGAATTCAACGAACCACTCTCGTGATATGACACCTCATCACAGGCCTAAGCCCCAACTTGCATAATCCACGCACCAATGATGGGCGGTCTGAACATATTCAAATCATGACAAATGACTCCAACAAAAGAGCTGTAACTCAAACTCCTCAGTACCATCACAACACAAGGCTGGTACCTCGTCCCACATCATAGAAATAGAATACCTGAATCTACCCCGAAGGGTCTAATCTTCATATAGCCTCGCTACAATGCTCGATCTTATCCAAACACTGTTACACATGAAGCACCTCAAGTCGATATACTCAAAATTGACAACCACGTACGATTGATATCTGGAACCCAAACAAATCATTATACCCATGGCGAAGCAAGTAATACACACCACACGATCCAAAAAGGACACAACCGATGCGCCATTCGCCGAGCAACACCCAATACGGACTTTCCTTAGAAACCAGGAAGCAAGACATACCAAGTAACATATGGAAAACTATTCTCAACATCACATTATTGCGACGTGCAACCCAACCCAGATGACATACTAGTGGCGGCGTGCCACCTGATCCACTCAAATATCTCACATAGGGAGATGCACAACGAGCCAAATTTGCTCATTATAACAAAATACCAAGCATCGGTCGTAAGCATACTGAGTGCATAATGATATTTACTTATAGCGTTATAAGCTACCAAACTCAAACACAACTGAGGTCCTTCCCCCTCATCTTCCACTATGAATCTCGATAGCACCGCACTATATGTGCCCACAGTCCGAAAAACATAACGCCTCACAGTACCAAAAAAGCAACTCATAGATCTCCCCAGATCACTAACAAGCTCAATAATGATAGATTCAACCTATCCCTCAACAATACATATCGGGGCCAACCAAGACAACTCAAGCTAAACACGTAGCCACATCGGCCTGCCAACGAACTCAATACCAAGAAGCCTAAAGCTGCTCCTTCCATTTTTATAACTCCTGCCGGAGTCATATGATACGGTGCCCGGAGCCAAATAAATGCTAAAATCCACAATCTCGCCCAACGACATGCCCGGCCATAAGGAACGCATCCGAAGAAGTCCTTCAATATCGGAATTGAATCAATGGCAGAAACCTCTATACCGACACCCGTCACAAAGACCCAATTAAGGAAATAAATCCTTCCCAGCCGTCCGCTGGTCTTTGGAACACAACCATTCAGCTAGAACATAGTCCGATGCACCTCGCCACGCAACCTGTGGATTTTTCCAACATAACCCATAGCACAATAGTCTAGAATAACCCAATACTGAGACAACCAGTCTACACCCCAACATCATATCCAGAATCTAATATACCAAGCAAAGAAAGATCCACTCGGGCCTCCAAACCTCCAATAGCGGCCAACGGTACCAATACACGGTATCCACAACCACCATATAGCCTGAACATGAGAACTCCCAGTCTCCAGCTCCACATAGCACACAAATTACTATACCTGATCCAAAATTCTACAGTATAAATACATATTACACCTCGAGTACCCGATCATTCCACAAAAGATATTCTGAAATTCCCCCTATGCCACCAAACAAACTTAGATATCAATAGTCGATCTATTAAGAAAAATGCCGCAACACTACCGAAGTGCCATCAACTTAATCGCATTGCCCTTTTTCTGAAACATATACCCTCGTCAAATCACTATGATTAGCAATACCATTTCCTTAGTCATATGAGGATCATTCACCCTAATCATCTGAAGCTCGATCCTCCAATCACCTAAAACTGCTCATACTGCTTAAGATTCTAATGACTCTCCATTCAGAACTGAACCGTAACCTCACACACACAATTCTAATTCTCTATAATATATCGCATATACCATACCACACTAGGATATCATGAGAACTCCATCTCCCTTTTTCAATTGCACAAGCTAAACTGCCAGGACTGAATCCTTCTACCCGAACCAAGCTAAGCAAGCTGTCAGAACTCAAGAGACTTGGTGCACAATACCAGTAAAAGCTCATTACCTTGAATAAATACGAAGAATTAATCATATCCTTATCATACCGATGCGATCTACTATCAAGCTATTCCATCTATCAAATTTCTCTTTTTTTGTTCATCATCCACATGATATTTCTCCCTCGCTGTAGCATCAAAACACCTCAATCCAGGCTTACCACATGAGACTCGCACATAAGACCACACTGTTCAAACCCATGAGCCACTAAATACTCTCTCAACCTTTCCAAGAATTACCACATTCCAGAGTACTTTACCCCGAAGAACTTCCTGCGAATCTGAAATTCGATACCGGTACTTTCCAGATACTGATAGATAGAATTCCAGACTTAACATAAAATACCATAAGTCTTGATCTTTTCTAATGAAAACACAGTCCCTAGACACATACACAACCTTAAGACACCTGATTATTACATGCCAAATCTTGAACACAATAAAACCATTCTCAAGAGTCATTCACCCCTATCCCAACTACAAATTATCTGACTTAACGAACAGAACTACTCGTGCCTTATTAGCACTCTGACACCGTAGAACATGATCTCATACCAATACAAACAACCATCTTTCTTCTCTATACACTGAACATTCTTTATCAACAACAGCTCAAGACATCCTAGTATTTTCTCACACCTGCAAAGCACCATTCATCAAAATTTTGCTTTACTTGTGCCATCCTCGGCTCAATTTCTGCAACCCAAATTGATCCGCCAGCATACCTCAAAAAGGAACCAACATAGCACATAATTGTGCAATCAGCTAATCAACAGCAACCTCCCCAACTTGGCTCGAAGCCATCTATCAGGACACATTTAATAACCCATAATACTTTTACTCTAATGATGCCACAATATTATAGTGAGATTAAACTCAAATCATCTACTAGTTTATGAAAACACAGATCCTCGGATACTGAAATCCTCTACAAACCTCGCATTCATCCCCACATCAGCTGAGTCCACTCTCTGAAGCGACCCAAATTTTCAAATTACAACATGTACCTTTTAATTACACATGAGATCTTCTAACAATATACATAAGAACCGTACCCCTTAAGAACACTCCGCAGGAGATAACCCGCCTTCTTCGCCTCAATTTAGTATTTCAGCATACCTTCCACCGTCATACATATAACATAACACAGCCATTTAGTCTTTCTGAGTCTGAACTCATACCACCCCACGTAATGTACTTAACTTCCAACTGGGAGATACAAAAATATTCTTCACGCGCCCATAACTCAGGCCACACATCAAATCACAATAGGAATCAAACACTTAATAGTTCACCTACTATCCAGCAGACTTCTTCGACACTACCGAGTCACATAGATACATCTCGCAGCACTAACATACTCATCACATGGATACCCAACCGCCATTCCGGCTAATAGGGACAATATCAAACATATAAGTTCAGAACACTTGCTCACACAATCAGCACCTCAGTGCTCAAGCCATAGGCAAAGATCCGGCCTCAAGTCCTCCAGACTGGCCCAACATCAAACTCACGGGATCACATCTCGCCCCTTGATCGGGGAATCACAAGCCACCAAGGCACATACAATAATGAGCGCTCGCGTGCGCATACTGACGTGTGGAAGGAATTTCAAGAGTTATATCTCAAGCTGAATCAAGTACGCACGATAAGAATTCAAAGAAAGTCAAGTTTTCCTAAAGGTTCTGCAGCCTCTCGAGGATAAATATAGACGTCTCCATACCGATCCACAAGACTCTACTAAACCTGCTCATGACTCGTGAGACCTAGTAATCTAGGCTCTGATACCAACTTGTAACGACCCAATTCCCGCTCCGATCGTGATGGCGCCTCTCGTGAAGACAAGGCCAGCCAACCATTCCTAAACAGCATTTTCAACAATAATTAAACATAAATAAGCAGTCTAAATGTGATTTATTATAATAATTAGCAGAAGCAAAAACCAAAACGCAGCCTAAATCGGGGTGTCACAAGACACGAGCATCTAAAGAAGACTAAACACGACTACCGGGCCAATAATAATATACAAAGTAAAATTCTGGAATCAAAGGACAAAGTCCGGTGCCGCCAACGCCGGCGGTCACCTTGCTCAGCTACAATAGTATACCTTCAATCAGCTAATGACCTGCTACCGGGTGAACAGTGCCTACAACTACACGCAAGGTGCAGAGAGTAAAGTGAGTACTCCAACTCAGTGAGTAATAAAAGTAAATAATAGCTGAAAGCAAAAAATCATGTAAGGCACTCCATCATGCTATATAGAACAGTACAACTGTTTCGAGAAAAATAGTAAAACCCTGAAATCCTTTGGAAAACATCTGGGATCAGTTAAAACCTATTCTGAAAATATTCCTTTTCAATAGTTTAAGCAATGCACGCGACACAAATAGTGCAGTCAGCACGTAAGTCAGCCCCTCGGGTACAGCACTCCATCAACAAATAACACTGGGGTATCCGCTAAACAGTGCAAGAAGTAGCATGGATGCCAATGAAATGAGTGTGTTGTATATCATGAAAACCAGTACAAATAGGAACAAATGCATGAGTGCAATGAAATGCATATGATAGTACATCCCAGTACTCACTGCGGCCACCCATATTTACTTATCGTCGATGGCGCTCACTGGGGATGTGTACAGACTCCGGAGAGGCTCCTACAGCCCAAGCGCAATAACAAGCCATCTCGTGGCATTAATCAAATCCTGGTCATTCATTGTTACCTGACCCATTTACACCATATAGTGCCATTGTTACAAATGTTTCAAGTTCCTGATGCGACGCGCAGCCCGAGCCACCCATAATGTTTCAAGTCACATCACACAGTGCCATTGTTACCACAGTTTTAAGTCACTGCTGCGGCGCGCAGCCCGAGCCACCCATAATCTGTCCAAAAAACATCATAAGCCCCATGGGCATTTATAAAACAGTAGTTCTCAGCCCGAAATAACATTTAAAATATCAATTGAGTTTTCGAAACTTAGAAGTACGGCTGAGTTTTTAAAACAGTATTAAAAACCTTGGACTGAAACCAAATTATATGCAAGATATGCTAACACAGTAATATCAATCCCCGAAGGATTTACATAGTTGGCACGAAGCCCAAACATGGCAATCAACCCAAATTATGATGATAACAAGTAGTTTCAGTTAAATACGCAGTAAAATCAACAATCGGGATGGACTAAGTCACAATCCCCAACGGTGCTCTACCCCACGCTCATATCCAGCATGCAATTCACCTCAATACAACTCTATGATGTGCAAATCCGGGGTTTTAAACCCTCAGGATATCATTTACAAGTATTACTCCCTTCGAACCGGTGAAATCTCTAGCTCGCGATGCCTTTTGCCCCTCAAATTGGCCTCCACGCGCGTCGAATCTAACCAAAATTAGAGCGACTGTATCACAATATGCCAATGGAACAATACCCAATCGAAAACAATCAAAATATAGCAGAAATCTCGAAACTAGCAAAACCCGAGCCCCGGGCCCGCTTCTCAAAAAATTGCAAAACTCACATTTCCGGATTCCTCGTCTCGCCACGAGTCCATACATACCAAGAACTCCCAAATCCGAGCTCAAATGACCTATCAAATCCCAATTTGAAATATCAAAAACTCAAGCCCTAATTCATCCATTTTAGGCTTAATTCCATAAATTTCTAGGTAGATTTCTCAATAAGAACGCGTTTTAGGTTCAAGAATCTTACCTCCAATCATTCCTCCTTGAATCCCTCTTCAGAATCGCCTCAAAGCTCTCAAAGCTTGCTCAAAAATGGAGGAAAATACATACTCCTCGCAGATGAAATGTTAAATAAAAACCCCTCTGAACAGACCAGTTTTCGCTTCTGCGGTTCCGCTTTCGCTTATGCGGGACCGCTTCTGCGGCAAGATTTCCGCTTTTGCGGTCTTCATTAAACTTCCAAAAATTCGCTTCTGCAGTTCTACTTTCGCACCAGCGGTACCGCTTCTGCTGTCCGCTATTCCGCTTATGCGGAACCTGCCTTTCATCTCCTCGCCGCTTTTGCGATCACAGCTCCACTTAAGGGGCTCCGCTTCTACGGTCCAGGACCCGCAGAAGCGAAAATACCAGAAAAAGCATGCCTTCAGCTATATGAAATTCCAAAAACTCCCCGTTAGCCATCCGAAATCATCCCGAGGCCCCCGGGACCTCAACCAAAAGCACCAACATAACCCATAGCATCATTCAAACTTGTTTCAATCATCGAAACACATCAAACAATGCTAAAACCATCAATTCATATCGGATTCAAGTCTAAGTTTCTTCAAGACTTCCGAAATGCGCATTCGATCAAAACCCCAACCAAACGATGTTTGAATGAACTGAAAATTTGCACACGCATCCAAAATCACCCAACGAAGCTACAGCAACTCTCGGAATTCCATTCTGACCCTTAGATCAAAATCTCACCTATCAACCGGAATTCGCCAAAATTCTAACTTCGCCAATTCAAGCCTAATTCTACACCGGACCTCCAAAATCAATTTCGATCGCACTCCTAAGTCACAAATCATCCCCCGAAGCTGATCGAATCACCAAAAATCACATCTGATCCCTCTAACTCAATAGTCAACATTCAGTTGATTTTTCCAACTTAAGATTTCCTTAAAGAGACTAAGTATCTCATTTCTTATCAAAACCAATCCAAATCAACTCTAACACACCACATACCGATAACGAAACACGAAGAAGCATAAAATGGGGAAAACGGAGTGACAACACATGAGACGACAGGTCAGGTGATCACACTTCCTGTGGTTGTAACTTCTTATTTTTTGCATTTTTCTTATGTAATTCAATCACTTGGTTTGTAATAATTCGTAAAAAATATGGGGTTGGCTAGCGAAAAGGGATGGGAAAATATGCATGTTATGGTTGTTAAAGGATAGAAAATATGTTTTTAGGTTTATATTCCAAGTTGTGCAATAGAAATCATATTTTGGATTTATACAATGCATTAGATACCATGTTCTTAGGATTCATGTTTCCTACTTCAACATCTCATTCATTAATACATGCTTCGTATCCATCACCTAGAAATCCTGCTTCTAGTACGAATAATTAAAATAGAAACTGTTACTCTGAAGTTGTTCCTTAGTAATTCTGCAACTCTTTCATCTAGCAACCATGCATTAGGAACTCTATCATCTGCATGTGCATATTAGAAAACATGTTCTAGGATCCTGTTTGCTTTTCAAAATGCCTAGTTAATTACTGACTCATAAAAAAGGTAGTAAGGTACTAGTTTTACATTGCAAGTTTCTGAATAACTAATAATAATCTCTGCAACTAAAATAGCATGTTTTTAAGTAATAATAAGCTCCAAACTATCTTAGCAATTCTGAATAATTACTGAATACTGCCCACGCCTAGGCAAGCCTTAGGTAATTACTTAAACTGGAATTGCCTCCATTAAATTCTAGACGGCTACAACCATCAGGCAGGTCTGATTCGGACTTCTTTTCTGAGTTATATAATGAATCTGGTTCTGACTTAAACACCCCGCTTAGGATTTTTAAAATTCAGGCCTTAACTGTGTACAAGTTGTGTTATCTAAGTGCACTATTTGTGAAGGTATAACTGAGCCCTCTATCTGCTTATATGTTTCACCCCCTAATTGCGGTCTTATATGTTTTGTATGTCGCTTTAGCATTTTTACCAAACATAGTTGTAGTTGAACCTTATAGGTGCCCTAACGCACCTTAAAATTGTTAAGTGGCAACTCTTTGAAGACCCATTTCCCTAAAGGAAATGAGTCATCACACCCCATAAATATCGAAACCCGAACTCCTTTCAAATGGAAAGGGGAAAAAGGGGGGCGCGACAGCATGGCGACTCTGCTGGGGATTTTTAGGCTTTTACCATTTCAGATTGTTCTTATGAATTTGCACTTATCCCTTATGTGTATTTACTTGTTTAATACCTTTAAGAGTTTAATTTTCAAAAGCGGACTGACATATCTTCTTTGTTTCATTCCTTTAATTCTACTTTAAATTATGAAATTGTTGTATTTATTGCTTTCTTAACGTGCAAATACATGTCAACATGCTTTCATTATTGCACAATCATGCTCAATATCATACTCCACTCGTGCCAAACAAATACTATAGAAATTCTTTTAATGAGTGTTTGTGCTCTTCCTATATCATTACCCCCTAAATTCGGAAAGTTATATTTGCGGTAAAACTAGTCGATCAGCGGTGCAGTCAACAATTTTGTGCCTTCCGCCTTGAGTTGTATGCTCTAGGGTACCAGTCTAAAACCCCATCGAAACCTTACTCTATTGAATTATGCCTGCATCATAGTCAAACCTAGCTGGGTCAGTTGTGTAGTCCACATAATGATCCTTTAAGATAGCCTTGTCCAAAGTCCATTAGGTTTCCTTAAAACTCAAACAGACATCATCACATTTTGTGCATTTATTTGGAGAACTAAATGTTTCATGCTAATTGTTGATATTAAATAGTCGAGTCTGGTGGGGGTAAGGGCCTAACTTTATTTTTCTTGTAGAAAGATGAGGCATGAAGTCCCTAGATTTGGCATGGTCACCAACATCTACCCAAGATTGCTAAGTTGGTGGGAAGACTATCAAAAGGTTGAAGGGACCGAAGGCAGACATCTAGCCAAAGCATACTTGTTACTGGGACTTCGTGAGTTGAGGAAGGTCTTCGACGGAGCCAAAGATGTCGAATCTGAGGGAGGTCCTTCTAGGACCTAGTAGATAGGAGTTTATCTTTTTCCCATTATGAATGTAATAAGTCTAATGGCCATTAGTGACCTTTATTTCCTTTTTATTTAGTGTTGATTTGGGATTCATCTTATTTTTATTAATAAAATGAGGATTTAGCATTCCAAGGTATCCAAATCAATTTGTCGCTAGGCCTACCTTGGGTACAACGAGGTTCCCAAATTAGGACACACTTTATATTCCTGCACTATGTGTTTAAATATTGCAATACTTTTTATGATCCTCACTAACTTGGTTACATTTTGTTTTTATTTTTGTTTTATTATTATTCCCCTCCCCAAAGGTTAGTCCGTGCAATCTGGCATCATCATCTTATTCCATGGGATCCAGGGGCTCTCCACCCACTCCTCATCTTAGTCCTGTTAAAAGCAAGAACAAAGGCAAGATGGAAGATTTTACCAGCATCAGAAAAAAGAACACAACAGAACGGGTAAATGCCACTGATGGCCTGGTATTCAGGTTCCCAACGAGAATGTTTCACGACTTGAACAAAAATTGTTGAAGTTCCAGGAAGATCTCAATCAGGTTCGGAATCTGGCCAACCCATCATTTTCCCTTAGCACCCCAGACGCCAACTTCCCTAATGTTCAAAATGCCACACCTCCTTAAAATATCCCAAAACAACATAATCATCCCACTTGTGATGACCCGGCCTGTTATCACGTGAGTTACCACCTCTTTTCCCCTATATCATGTTGTTCTATGTTTCAATATCAGTATTTAAGTTGATCGGATAGAATTGAATTGGTTTTAGTTGGAAATGAGACACATAGTCTTTTGGAAGAAAGCTTGTTTTGGAAAAGTCAACCGGAAGTTGACTATATAGTTAGGAGGCTCGGATGTGAATTCCGGTGATTTGGTTAGCTCTAGGAGGTGATTTGTGGCTTAGGAGTGCAATCGGAATTGATTTTGGAGGCTTGGTGTAGAATTAGGTTTGAATTGGCGAAGTTTGAATTTTGGCGAATTCCGGTTGATAGGTGAGATTTTGATCCGAGGATTGGAATGGAATTCCGAGAGTTGCAGTAGCTCCGCTAGGTGATTTTGGATGTGTCTACAAATTTTTAGGTCATTCAGACATTGTTTGGTTGGGTTTTTGATTGAATGTGCAATTCGGAAGTTTTTAAGAAATTTAGGCTTTGATTTGATCATAATTGAGGATTTTGATGTTAACGTTAGCATTTTGATGATTCGAGAAAGTTTGAATGAAGTATTAGATCATGTCTGTGCTTTTGGTTGAGGTCCCGGGGGCCTCGGGGTGATTTCGGATGATTAAACGGGAATTTTTGAAGCATGTTACAGGTCTGGTTTTTTATGGCTTCTGGTATTTCTGCATCTGCGAAAAAGGAGCCGCAGAAGCGGTTCCGCATACGCGGCTGTTTTGTCACAGAAGCAGTCCTCGATGGACCTGGGCAATTCCGCAAAAGCGGAAGTTTGGACGCGTAAGCGGTTACGCATAAGCGGAAAAATTACCGCAGAAGCGGAAAATGGGGAACCGCAAAAGTGGATGCCTGATCGCATAAGCAATATCTGGGGAGTTTAATGAGAACCGCATAAGTGGTCAAATGGCCGCAGAAGCATTCTCGCATAAGCGGTATGGGGACCGCAGAAGCAAAAAATGGTGAGGGTTTAATGAAACTGTGTTATCGAAATTTCAGAAGTTAGAAAAACAGTTTTGGACTTCGGGGAGAGGCGATTTTGGGCGATTTGGAGAGATTTCGAAGGAGATTGCATCAGGTATGAATTTGTAGCCTCGAATAGTGTTGTTATGATATGAAAGCAAGGATTAAACACTGAAGATTTAAGGAATCAAAGGGTTAAAATGGAGGTTAGGGCTTGAAGCCTAAGAGAGTTTAAAATGATGATTTGAGGGGTCAAATGGACTCCGATTCTTGTGTATTTGGTATGTACGGACTCGTGGTGAGACGAGGATTCCGGAAATGTAAGAATTTTTTAAGAAGTTGGCCTGGGGCTTGGGTTTTGCCAACTTCGTGTTTTTGGGTGTTTTTTCGAGTTCTTTCGATTGGGTTATGTTCCATTAGCATATTTTAATGTAATCTTTGTGGTTTTGATCAGATTTAACCTGAGGAGGTTGATTCAAGAGGGAAAGGCTTAGCGGACTAGTCTCGTGGCCGGTTCGAGGTGAGTAATAGATGTGGATAATGACCCGAGGGTTTGAAACCCCGGTATATCACACTATGATGCTATATTGAGGCGAGACACGTACTCTACAATGAGTGCGGGGTCGATTGTGATTGGGGACTATGGCTTAGTCTGCCCGCGTGATGTTGTACTATGTTGTTGGCTAGAAAATTAGCTGGTAAACCTCCTACTTGGATGGTTATGGATATTTTTGGGATGCGTGCCGGTTATTTGGATCCTGTAGGGATTGTTATCACTGTCTCCATGATATATAGCATGTTTTCATGATATCAGTCCCGAGCTAAACATTGTCTTGAAATGACTAGCAAAATTCTAAGGTTTTGAACACCTAATTTATAATTACTGATAATCGGAACTAAAAAATGGTAAGTTTGACTGTTCCTGTGTGGCTTGCATGCATATAGCTGGACTGATAATGGATTGGGTTGCACGCTGCAGCGCATGTTACTATGATATTGCGCTTGGGCTGTAGGAGCCCCTCCGGCGTCTGAACCCCCACAGTGAGTGCGGGTACCCAAATGGATCGGGTTGTATGCCGCAGCGGTCATGTGCATTGCATTGCATTCATGCATTGATACTTGTCTGCTCTATCTGTTAATACTCATTGATGTTACACTGTTAAATATGTAGTAGTACTGTTGTAGCTTTACTTTGTCGTATATTGGGTTTTCCTACTTTCAATGTCATTATACATGTGTATTACCACTGAGTTGGAAGTACTCACTTTACTCTCTGCACCATGTGTGCAGATTCAGGTACTTCGGGAGCTAGCTGAGTTTTCTGCTGACTTCAGAGTTTCGTTCGGAGTTGTCGAGGTAGCTGCCTGACGTTCGCAGGACCCGACTCCTCCCCTATCCCCTGTTATTTGATTTTTCGCGTATTTCGGACTATGTATCATTACAGTCTTATTATACTGTACCTGTTAGAGGCTCTAGACTCATGACCCTAGGTCTTTGGGAGTATATTCCATGTTATCGTGATATTCAGCTTAATCTTTTAGCTTCATTATTATTAATAATATTTAAATAATTGGTTTTGAGCTTCATGCTCGGGTTGAGTGTGTAATTGGACGGGCTTGCCTAGCAATTGTGTTGGGCGCCATCACGACCGGGATTGGGGTCGTGACAAGTTGGTATCAGAGCCTAGGTTACTAGGCCTCATGAGTCATGAGCCGGTTAGTAGAGTCTCGCGGATTGGTATGGAGACGTCTGTATTTATCCTCGAGAGGTTGCAGAACCTTTAGGAAAACTTCACTTTCTTGGAATTCTTGTCGTGCATACTTGATTCAGCTTGAGATGTAACTCTTGAAATTCCTTCCACACGTCTATATGCGCACATGAGCGCTCGGTATTATAAGTGCCCTGATGGCTTATGATTTCCCTGATCGAGGGGTGAGATGTAATCTTCGTGAGTTTGATGTTGGGCCAGTCTGGAGGATGTGAGGCCGGATCTTTGCTTATGGCTTGAGCACCAAGGTACTGATTTTATGAGCTGGTGTTAGGAACTTATATGTTCAGTATTGTCCCTAATTGTGGGAATAGCGGCTGGATAGCTACGTAATGAGTATGTTGGTATTGTGTAATGTTTCTATATGACTTGGTAATGATGAAGAAGTCTCCAGGATAGTAGATGGACTGTTAAGTGATTCGATTCCTATTGTGGCTTTATGTGTAGTCCGAATTATGGGCGCGTGCAGAATATTTTCGTATCTCCTAGTTGGAAGTTAAGTGCAATACTTGTGGCGGAATGAGTTCAGACTCAGGAAGACTAAAATGGCTGTGTTATGTGTATGATGGGGGAAGATGTGCTGAAATACTAAATTGAGACAAAGCAGGTGGGTTATCTCCTGCGGAGTGTTCTTAAGGCAAAGCGGAGTGTTTTTTTAATGTATATTATTAGAAGATCTCATGTGTAATTGAAAGGTACGTGTTGTAATTTAAAATTTTGGGTCGCTTCAGAGAGTGGACTCAGCTAATGTGGGAATGAATGCGAGGTTAGTAGAGGATTTCAGTATCTGAGGATCTGTATTTTCATAAACTAGTAGATAATTTGAGTTTAATATCACTATAATATTGTGGCATCATTAGAGTAAAAGTATTATGGGTTATTAAATGTGTCCTGATAGACACCTTCGAGCCAAGTTGGGGAGGTTGCTGTTGATTAGCTGATCGCACGGTTATGTGCTATGATTGTTTCCGTTTGAGGTATGCTGGCAGATTAGTCCTGGTTGTAGAAATGAGCCGAGGATGGCACGAGTGAAGCAAAATTTTGATAAAGGTTATATGGTGCTTCATAGATGTGAGGAAATACTAGGATTTCTTGAGCTGTTATTGATAAAGAATGCTCAGTGTATAGAAAAGGAAGATGTTCATTTGTATTGGAATGAGGTCATATCCTTCGGTGTCAGAGTGCTAATAAGGCACGAGTGGTTTTGTTCGTTAAGTCAGGTAAATTGCAGTTTGAATAAGAGTGAATGACTCTCGTGAATGGTTTTAATGTGTTCAAGAATGTACATGTATCAATCAGGTGTCTCAAGGTTGTGTATGTGGTCAGAGACTATTTATTCATTGGGGAATGTCAAGGCTTGTGGTATTTTTATGTTAATTATGGGATCCTATGTATCGGCATCTGGGAAGTAATGGCAGCGAATTCGGGTTCGCAGAAGGTTCTTCAAGTAAAGTATTCTGGAACGTGGTATTTCTGGGAAGCATTGGGAGAGTATTCGGTGGCCTATGAGTCTTAGACAGTGTGGTCTTATGTTCGAGTCTCGTGTGGTAGGTGTGGATTGAGGCATTGTGATGCTACGGCAAGGGAGAAACATCAAGTGGATGATGAATAAAAAGAGAAATTTGATAGAAGGAATAGCTTGATAATAGACCGAATCGGTATGGTAAAGATATGATTAATTCCTTGTATGTGTTCGAAGTAATGGGCTTTTACAGACAATTTGCAGCAATGCTCTTGAGTTTTGACGGCTTGCTCAGCTCGGTTTAGATAGAAGGATTCAGTCCTGGCAGTTTAGCTCGTACAAATGGAGTTGGCATAGATGTTCTTGTTGGGTTTTACCGTGGTTTGAAGATGAGTATATTTCTTATGGATATGCGAAGCATGGAGTGTGTAATGATTTTTCTTCTAAATGGGATCAATGAAAGTTCTTGACTAGTTGAGTGCGTCGATGTCTGTGGCGCGGAAAGGAGATAAAAGTCCTCATGTTATCCTAATATGGTATGGTACATGCGTTGTGTGGTGGAGGATTGGGATTTGTATGTGTAAGGCTCGGTTCAGTTCGGAAGGGAAAGTCATTAAATTCTTAAGCGGCATGGGCAATTGCAGGTGATTTAAGAATCGATCTTCAGAGGATTTGGGTGAATGATCTTCATATGATAAGGAAATGGTGTTTCTAATCATAGTGATTTGACAAGGGTATATGTTTCAGAAAAAGGGCAATGTGATTAAGTTGATGGCACTTCGGTAGTGTTGTAGCATTTTCTGGATAGGTCGACTGTTGATATCTGAGTGTATTTGATGGCACACGAGAATTTTAGAATATCTTCGAGGAATGACTGGGTACTCGAGGGGTAATATGTATTTATGTTGCAGAACTTGGGATCAGGCATAGTAATTTGTGTGCTATGTGGATAGTGTGTATTGGTACCGTTAGCGGCTATTGGGATTGTAGGCCCGAGTGGGTCCTTCTTTGTAGGTATGTTAGATTTTGTATATGATGCTGAGCTGTAGAGTGGTTGTCGCAATGTGGGTTGTTCTAGACTATTGTGCTATGGGCTATGTCGGAAATGTCATCGGTTGCGTGGCGAGGTGCATCGGATTATGATATAGTAGAGTGGCTGGTATTCCAAAGATCAGCGGATGGCTGGGAAGGATCGCTTTCCTTAATTGGGTCTTTGTGACGGATGTCAGTATAGAGGTTTCTACCATTGATTCAGTTCTGGTATTGAGGGACTCTTTTTCAAATGCGTTTCTTATGGCTGGGCATGTCGCCGGACGAGATTGTGGATTTCGGTATTGATTTGGTGTCGGGCACCGTATCGTACGGCTCCAGCAAGAGTTATTAAAAGTGGAAGGAGCAGCTTAAGGCTTCTTGGCATTGAGTTCGTTGGCAGGCCGATATGGCTACGTATTCAGATTGAGATGGCTTGGTTGGCCCTGATATGTATTGTTGAGGGATAGGTTTAATCTCACTTTATTGAGCTTGTTAGTGATCGGGGGAGATCTATGAGATGCTCTTTCAGTGCTGTGAGGCGCTATGATTTTCGGATTGTGCTTGAGTTTTGTAGCTTATAACGCTATATGTAGATATTATTAGGCATTCAGTATTTTGTTGTAATGAGCAAATTTGGCTCGATGTGCATCGCCCTATGTGAGATATATGTATGGATTGGGTGGCACGTCTCCATGGGTATGTTATCTGGATCAGGTTGCACGCCGCAACAGTGTGATGTTGAGAATAGTTTTCCATATATTACTTGGTATGTCTTGCTTCCTGGTTTCTGAAGAAAGTTCATATTAGGTGTTGCTCGGCGAATAGCGCATCGGTTGTGTCCTTTCAGGATTGAATGGTGTATATTACTTGCTTCACCGTGGGTGTGATGGATTGCTTGGTTTCAGACATCAATCTGTGCGTGGCTGTCTATTTTGAGCATAGCGACTTGAGGTGCTTTATGTGTAACAGTGTTTGGATAAGATCGCGCATTGTAACGAGGCTACGTGGAGATTAGACCCTTCGGGGTAGATACAGGTATTCTATTTCTATGATGTGGGACGGGTCCCAGCCTTGTGTTGTGATGGTACTGAGGAGTTTGAGTTACAGCTCTTTCATTTGAGTCATTTGTCATGATTTGAGTATGTTCAGACAGCCCATCATTGGTGCATGGATTATACAAGTTGTGGCTTAGGCCTGTGATGAGTTGTCATATCACACGAGTGGTGCGTTGAATTCAAGATGATCGTGGAGTCATTAATGGACACGAACAGATTTGATTACAGCTTGTTGGAAGAATAATATCGAGGTTCGAGTTTATTCTGAATATTGACGTGAGGTTCTGATTTTGAGTATGATTTCAGAAATTTGCTGTGGTATTAGTCAAAAAGGGAGTGGTTTCATGAAT
>MU770318.1:0-83006 GCA_026770625.1 Nicotiana glauca | reverse complement strand
GACGAGCGTTTGTTTAAGTTGGGGAGGATGTGACGACCCAGCCTGTTGTCACGTGAGTTACCACCCCGTTTCCCCCATATCATGTTGTTCTATGTTTCAATATCAGTATTTGAGTTGATCAAATAGAATTGGATTGGTTTTAGTTGGAAATGAAACACAAAGTCTCTTAGAAGAAAGCTTGTTTTGGAAAAGTCAACAGGAAGTTGACTATATAGTTAGGAGGCTCGGATTTGAATTCCGGTGATTTGGTTATCTCCAGGAGGTGATTTGTGGCTTAGGTGTGCAATCCGAATTGATTTTGGAGGCTCGGTGTAGAATTAGGCTTGAATTGGTGAAGTTTGAATTTTGGCGAATTTTGGTTGATAGGTGAGATTTTGATCTGAGGGTCGGAATGGAATTCCGAGAGTTGCAGTAGCTCCACTAGGTGATTTTGGATGTGTCTGCAAATTTTCAGGTCATTCGGACATTGTTTGGTCGGGTTTTTGATTGAATGTGCAATTCGGAAGTTTTTAAGAAATTTAGGCTTTGATTTGATCATAATTGAGGATTTTGATGTTAATGTTAGCATTTTGATGATTCGAGCAAGTTTGAATGAAGTTTTAGATCATGTTTGTGCTTTTGGTTGAGGTCCCAGGGGCCTCGGGATGATTTCGGATGATTAAACGGGAATTTTTGAAGCATGTTACTGGTCTGGTTTTTTATGGCTTCTGGTATTTCCGCATCTGTGTAAAAGGAGCCGCAGAAGCAGTTCCGCAGATGCGGTTGTTTTGTCGCAGAAGCAGCCCTCGATGGACCTGGGCAATTCCGCAAAAGCGGAAGTTTGGATGCATAAGCGGTTACGCATAAGCGGAAAAATCACCGCATAAGCAAAAAATGGGGAACCGCAGAAGCGGATGCCTGATCGCATAAGCGATTTCTTGGGAGTTTAATGAGAACCGCATAAGCGGTCGAATAGCCGCAGAAGCGTTCCCGCGTAAGCAGTATTGGGACCGCAGAAGCGAAAAATGCTGAGGGTTTAATGAAACAGTGTTATCGAAATTTCAGAAGTTAGAAAAACATTTTTGGACTTCGGAGAGAGGCGATTTTGCGCGATTTGGAGAGATTTCGAAGGAGATTCTATCAGGTATGAATTTGTAGCCTCAAATAGTGTTGTTATGGTATGAAAGCAAGGATTAAACACTGAAAATTTAAGGAATCAAAGGATAAAAATGGAGGTTAGGGCTTGAAGCCTAAGAGAGTTTAAAATAACGATTTGAGGGGTCAAATGGACTCCGATTCTTGTGTATTTGGTATGTACGGACTCGTGGTGAGACGAGAATTCCGAAAATGTGAATTTTGGAATTTTTTCAGAAGTGGGTCCGGGGCTCGGGTTTTGCCAACTTCGTGTTTTTGGGTGTTTTTTCGAGTTCTTTCGATTAGGTTATGTTCCATTAGCATATTTTAATGTAATATTTGTGGTTTTGATCAGATTTGGCACCTGAGGAGGTTGATTCAAGAGGGAAAGGCTTAGCGGACTAGTCTCATGGCCGGTTCGAGGTGAGTAATAGATGTGGATGATGACATGAGGGTTTGAAACCCCGGTACATCACACTGTGACGCTATATAGAGGCGAGACACGTACTCTACTATGAGTGCGCGGGTCGATTGTGATTGGGGACTATGGCTTACTCTGCCCGAGTGATGTTGTACTGTGTTTTTGGCTAGAAAATTAGCTGGTAAACCTCCTACTTGGATGGTTATGGATATATTTGGGCTGCATGCCGGTTATTTGGATCCCGTAGGGATTGTTATCACTGTCTCCATGATATATAGCATGTTTTCATGATATCAGTCCCGAGCTAAACATTGTCTTGAAATGACTAGCAAAATTCTAAGGTTTTGAACACCTAATTTATAATTACTGATAATCGAATGGTAAGTTTGACTGTGCCTGTGTGGCTTGCATGCATATAGCTGGACTGATAATGGATCGGGCTGCACGCCGCAGCGTATGTTACTATGATATTGCGCTTGGGCTATAGGAGCCCCTCCGGAGTCTAAACCCCCACAGTGAGCGTGGGTACCCAAATGGATCGGGCTATATGCCGCAGTGGTCATGTGCATTGCATTGCATTCATGCATTGATACTTGTCTGCTCTATCTGTTAATACTCATGGATGTTATACTGTTAAATGTGTATTAGTACTGTTGTAGCTTTACTTTGTCGTATATTGGGTTTTCCTACTTTCAATGTCATTATACATGTCTATTACCACTGAGTTGGAAGTACTCACTTTACTCCCTGCACCATGTGTGCAGATTCAGGTACTTCGGGAGCTAGCTGAGTTTTCTGCTGACTTCAGAGTTTCGTTCAGAGTTGTCGAGGTAGCTGCCTGATGTCTGCAGGACCCGACTCCTCCCCTATCCCCTATTATTTGAGTTTCCGCGTATTTCAGACTATGTATCATTACAGTCTTATTATACTGTACATATTAGAGGCTCTAGACTCATGACCCCAGGTCTTTGGGAGTATATTCTATGTTATCGTGATATTCAGCTTAATCTTTTAGCTTCATTGTTGTTAATGATATTTAAATAATTGGTTTTGAGCTTCATGCTCGGGTTGAGAGTGTAATTGGTCGGGCTTGCCTAGCAATTGTGTTGGGCGCCATCACGACCAGGATTGGGGTCGTGATACCACTGCTCCACCAAAGAACCAATGTAACACTTGCTATACCCCAAACAACAACCCACTACTCATCCCAGAACCTTAAAACTCCGCGAATGACCATTTCCACACCCATAAATGTCACGCCCCGAATCCGAGGGACATGACCGACCGGCGCTCGACCGGGTAGCCCCAGTCAAGCGAACCTGGGTGCCTCTCCTACCCCACGTGTTACCCCACATTTTTTATTACTTATTAGACAAGAGAAATAACCATTTACAATTAAAACACCTTTTTATTACAAAACATACATATGGTACATAATTCTTAGCGTGGTTTACACTTTACATAGCCTAACGTGCAAGATACATACCTGGAGCCGAATTCCCTATTTAACTTCCACTTTCAATTCACCCAATATCCTAGAAATGTCAATCTAGTTCACAAGTTAACACATACGTCTTAGAATCGATGTTCACATTTACTACCCAAACTTATTTAGCTCGCCAACCCCTCTTATGCAAGCCTTCCTTCTACCTAACTCCTCTTACTAGCTTTTAGGTTTTAAAGAACATGCATGTGTATTTAAACTCCCATTTTCAAGAATCAATTCATGAGAATCTCCCTTTTTTATTATTTAAATCTGCAAATCAATGAAGAAGTGATGGGGATTTTACCTGCAAGAGTGGAGATGAAGACAAGTAGTTGAAATTTTTCGGGCTTGGATGAATTTGGAAAATCAATTGATAAGGATGAGACTATCACTCTCAAGAACCCTCTCTTCCTTCTGTCTAGTTTTGTTCAAGAAATGTGTAGAAATGAAGGGTTGGGGTGTTTTATTAAAAAGGGGGGTCGGGTTTAAAATTTAGAAAATTAGAAGCTCGAGCAGGATTTGCGGTCGCACTTTGCGATCGCAGAATTGAAATGTGGTTCGTAGATTGGACTGCAGAAGTGTCCCAAAACTCTGAGCGTTTCTGCTTGGGTATGCGATGGGAATGCGGTCCGCATTCCTGCTCTGCTATCGCATAATGCACCGCAGAACTGACCTTCACAAATCCTTGAGGAATTTATGCGACGATTATGCGGTCCGCATATTAATTATGCAATCGCATAATAGATCACATTTTCATCATCAATTTCGACTAACCCTCTGATTAACTCTGCGGCAGAAATGCGGTCTGCATACATGATCTGCGATCGCATTCTGGACCGCATAATGGCAATCTTTTAGAAAATTTTGACTGTTGGTTTTTAAGTGCAAAATCAGTAAAAATGGTCAGATTCGCGGCGAGCAGAAGAATTCTACACATTCCTAACACATATTTGGAACTTGGCACTACGAGCTACTAGGTTTTGAGCACAAAATTTTACGGACCTTACATCCTCCCCCAATTAAAATCATTTGTCCTCGAATGAAGATTTTTTTTGGAAAATCATTTGGTTTGAAAAGCATGATATGCAAGCTCCCAAATTTTTCACTAACTCCTATATTTTTAGAAAAATTTTGCCAGAGTTTCCTTTGTAACTTGGACATATCTACCTGCCAGAGAGCCCCCAAAACATATTTCCAAGCACTATTACACAATTCCTATCCTGTCTACAAATAGTATACAAATTATTACCCCAACAATTGCACGTACTCAATCACTTGCTACATTTTCCACATAAATTAGTCACTCCAATGAGTCCCACATAATTTAACCTTTTCATCATATTACATGCGTTTCAATTAATCATTACCAATATACACTAGCATTAGTTGTTTACTTATCACATAAGTCCCTATAAACTTTCATGTACCAAAAAGAGTTTGCATATGGATCAAATAATCACAACACGTACAATTTTGGCACAACTTGAAGAATTACAATAGTAAAGCATTTAGGGGAGAAATGGGGTGTCTTCGCACCAAATGGGACACAATGCCAGTTCGCTAGGGACAAGAGTTCGCACGATCACTACTAAACTTGTTCAAACAAATGGGGATATTTTTCTTTCATCTCATCTTCCGCTTCCCACGTGGCTTCCTCGACTTGTTGATTTCGCCACAACACTTTAACTGAAGCAATTTCCTTATTTTGCAATTTACGGACTTGCCTATCAATAATAACAACCGAAATTTCTTCATATGATAACTCTTCAGTAACCTTGATGTTTTCAACTGGCACGATGGTGGACGGGTCTCCAACCACTTTCCTTAACATAGACACATGGAACACCGGGTGCACTAAGGATATTTCAGGAGGCAACTCCAGCCTATAAGCAACTTGCCTGATCCTTTGAATGATCTGGTAAGGCCTGACATATCTAGGACTCAGCTTCCCTCTCTTCCCAAATCGCATGACTCCCTTCATAGGAGAAATCCTCAAGAATACCGAATCATCTACTTGGAACTCCAATTCTCTTCGACGTACGTCCGCATAGGACTTCTGGTGACTCTGAGCAGTCTTCATCCTTTCCTAAATGACTTTAACTTTTTCCATAGCCTTGTGCACGAGATCCGGCCCTATCAACTCTGCTTCACCTACTTCGAACCTTCTAATCGGAGATCTACATCTCCTTCCGTACAATGCCTCAAATGGGGCCATCTGGATGCCAGCATGAAAGCTGTTATTGTAAGAAAATTCTATAAGGGGCAAGTGATCATCCCAATTACCTTTGAAGTCCAAGACACAAGCCCAAAATATATCTTCAAGCATCTAAATAGTCCGCCCTGCTTGACCATCAGTCTGCAGATGGAAAGTCGTGCTGAGATTCACCTGGGTACCCAAACCTTGCTAAAATTTCTTCCAAAAATTAGTTGTGAACTAAGCCCCTTGATCCGAAATAATAGAGAGCGGAGTACCATGAAGCCTCAGTATTTCCTTGATGTACAACTGAGTATATTGTTCTGCAGTATCGGTGGACTTGACTGGCAAGAAGTGAGCTAATTTGCTGAGTCGATCCACTATTACCCAAATTTAGTCGAACTTTTGCTGAGTGCAAGGTAATCCTACCACGAAATCCATGTTGATCATCTCCCATTTCCACATTGGTATTTCCATAAGCTGGGTTAACCCACCGGGCCGCTGATGTTCAGCTTTTACTTGCTGACAATTTGGACATTTAGATACAAAGTCAGCCACACCCCTCTTCATACCGTTCCACCAATAAATTTCCTTGAGATCGTGATATATTTTTGTAGAACCTGGGTGCACACCTGGAATGATGAGCCTTCACCATTACTCTCTCCCGAAGGTTATCCACATCTGGAACACATAGCTTTCATTAACATCGTAACATACCATCATTGCCGTCTAGTGAAAATGCCAAAGTTTTGCTGTTCAGATCTGCCTCCTTCATTTGTGCCAATGCTAGATCGATGAACTGTTTTTCCTTGACTTCCGCTACAAGAGATGATTCTGCTCTATTACGCACCATAATTTCCTCCTCATGTGGGGTCGAAATGCAAACCCCAAGACTGGCCAACTGATAAACCTCTTGAGCTAGGAGCCTCTGATCCACCCCCAAGTGAGCCAAACTACGCATGGATTTTCGACTAAGGGCGTCGGCCACCATATTCGCCTTTCCTGGATGGTATGAGATGTTCATATCATAATCTTTAAGCAATTCTAACCACCGTCGCTGCCTCAAATTTAACTCCTTTTGTTTGAACAAATATTGGAGACTCTTATGGTCCGAGAACACATCCACATGGAGCGCATAAAGATAATGCCGCCATAATTTCAAGGAAAATACAACTGCTGCAAGCTCCAAATCATTCGTCGAGTAATTCTTCTCATGATTCTTGAGTTGCCTTGAACCATACGCTATAACCTTCCCATGTTGCATAAATACACACCCCAAACCAACCCTGGAAGCATCTCAATAGACCACAAATCCTTTCGTGCCTTCTGGCAAGGCCAATATCGGTGTCGAGGTCAACCTTGACTTCAATTCGTGAAAACTTTTCTCACAAAAGTCGGACCATTGGAACTTAACTTCTTTCTGCATCAATTTAGTCAATGGGGAGGCGAGGGTAGAGAATCCCTCCATAAACCTCCGGTAGTACCCGGCTAAACCCAAGAAACTACGAACCTCCGTCGGGGTCGTGGCTCTTGGCCAATCCTTCACCGCTGAAATCCTCTGGGGATCCACCTGAATCCCCTCACTGGAAACAACATGACCCAGAAAAGTGACGGACTCCAACCAAAATTCACATTTTGAAAATTTAGCATACAACTGGTGCTGATGAAGAGTCTGCAAAACTGCTCTGAGGTGATCGGCATGATCCTCCCTGCTCCGCGAATAAACGAGGATGTCGTCAATGAAAACAATCATGAAGGAGTCTAGAAATGGCTTGAAAACCCGATTCGTAAGGTCCATGAAAGCTGTGGGGGCATTGGTTAGCCCAAAGAACATGACCAAGAATTCGAAGTGACCATAACGTGTTCTGAAGACAGTTTTAGGAATATCCTGCTCTCTGATCATCAACTGGTGATACCCGGATCGCAAATCAATTTTGGAGAAGAACTTTGCACCTTGTAATTGGTCGAACAAATCATCTATCCGAGGCAAAGGATGTTTATTCTTGATGGTGACTTTGTTAAGCTACCAATAATCAATGCACATCCGAAGCGACCCATCCTTCTTTCTGACGAAAAGAACCGGAGCACCCCACGGCGACACACTCGATCGTATGAACCCCTTCTCTAATAAATATTTCAGCTGCTCCTTTAACTCTCTTAACTCTGGTGGTGACATTATGTATGGTGGAATAAATATTGGCTGGGTATCTAGCAATACATCAATCCTTAAATCAATCTCCCTATCTGGTGGAATTCCTGGAAGCTCATCTGGAAACACTTCAAGAAACTCTTTCACAACTGGCACGGACTCGAGGACAGATACTTCTGATGTGGTGTCCGCCACCCGAACCAAATGATAGATACACCCCTTCTTAATCATCTTCGAAGCCTTAAGGTAAGAAATAAACCTACCCTTTGGCACCACACAATTTCCTTTCCACTCAATAACCGGCTCGTTAGGGAACTCAAGCCTCATGACTCTCGTTCGGCAGTCAAGCTTAGCAAAGAACGAATAAAGCTAGTCCATTCCCATGATTACATCAAAATCTACCATTCCAAGCTCAATAAGATCGGTCGTGGTAATGCGACCACACGCCGTGACGACACAATTCCTATAAACTCACGAGGTTGTAATAGAATCACCAACCGGAGTTGATACAGAGAATGGCTCATGAAGCTGTTCGGGTTCTATCCCAAAACTTGAAGCAATGAATGGGGTGACATAAGACAAAAAGGACTCTGGATCAATAAGATCATGTAAATTAATGGCCTAAACAGACAAGATATCTGTAACAACATCTGGAGAAGCCTCAGCACTCTGGCGACCGCTTAAAGCATAGAACCGGCTAGGTCCACCCCTACCACGAGCTCCACCCCTAACTGCACCACGCCCTGCTGGAGCTGGAGGATGCACGCATGATGTAGCAACTGAAGACCCCGATGACTTGGCAGATCCCCACCAATACCCTAACTGGGCGCACGGCAGTCCTGCTGGATGTGACCTCTCAACCCGTACCTATAACATATCGGGATATCCAAATAGCATGTCTCTGTATGGAACCTCCCACACTTGGGGCATGTAGCTCTCCTCTGCTACTAGGACCTCACTCCTGGACGACCGGACTGACAGAACCTCCTGTTGTCTGAACCTCGTCTCGAGTGACTACTCTACTGGTAACTATGCATAGATGGCGGTGCACTTGCTTAGGACTGAGCATATGAATGGGATGGCCCTGATGACCCTCTTCCTGGAACTGGTCTCCCTGAGTGGCCCATTGACCGGGCCCTACTGCTACTCTCCCTTTCTGCCCGTATCTTCAACTTCCTAGCCTCTGTGGCCTGAGTGAATCCTACAATCTTTCAATAATTCATATCTGAGTGCAAGGCCACTATAGCAGCCTTATTCACCACCAAAGGACTAAGACCATGAATGAAACGCCGAACTCGAGAATCCATGGTCGACACTAACTGGGGAGCATACTTGGACAACCTCACAAACTCCATGTGGTACTCCCAAACACTCATGCTGCCCTGCTTGAGAACCTCGAACTCAGTGGTGTGAGCTGCCATTGTCTCGGCAGGCAAGAAGTGGTCCATAAAGGCATCTACAAACTCATCCCATCTCGTCGGAGGTCTTCCCTCCTCACGAGAATCCTCCCACATCTCGAACCACGAACGTGTTGCTCCCCTTAACCTTTATGAAGTCAACTCAACCCCCTCTATCTCTATAGCCTTCATCACACGGAGGGTCTTGTACATCTCATCAAGAAAATCCTACGGATCGGCCTCTGGGTCTGTGCCTGAGAACTCTGGAGGGGCCAATCACAGAAACTGGTGGACTCTGGAGCTAGCAGAATCTCCCTGTCCACTGGAGGATACAGGGCCATCATGAGATCTATAGGCTTGGGCGGCCACTAACTGGGTCAACATAGGGATGGCTCCTCTAAGGTCCCCATCAGAAACCCCGGGACCGGAAGCTGGAACAGTATCAGGATTAGGAGTATAGGCTGGAGGGATGGTGGCACCCTCTGCCGCAGCTGGAACGGGAATGCTTGGATCTGGAATAGATGGGTCGGGCAGATTCAAGGCCGGGGAGTCACTCTCACCCATGGCATCAGGTACATGATTCATGGCCACACTTAGGGTAGCGTCGGTCCCAAGGCCGAGTCTAGCTTTCTTCTTATGTGCCATTTCTTAAAATTTTGGAAGAAAGCATGAGTTAGACGTAAATACTTCCACTTTCCACTTCACCGTATGATATGGAATAACAAAGAAGAGGATAGTTTCCTAAATGCCCGTGTAGCCCCCTACTTATGGATGTGGTCGACAACACACCGATAAGAAGGGCTCTACTAGGCATGGCTCCAAGACATCCTATGACTCTTTTAAAACCTGGGGCTCTGATACCAAGTTTGTCACGCCCCGAATCCGAGGGACATAACCGACGGTCGATCGGGTAGCCCCAGTCAAGCGGACCTAGGTGCCTCTCCTACCCCACGTGTTACCCCACATTTTTCATTACTTATTAGCCAAGAGAAATAACAATTTACAATCAAAGCACCTTTTTATTACAAAACATACATATGGTACATGATTCTTAGCGTGGTTTACACTTTACATAGCCCAACGTGCAAGATACTTACCTAGAGCCTAATTCCCTTTTTAACTTCCACTTTCAATTCACCCAATATCCTAGCAACGTCAATCTAGTTCACAAGTTAACACATACATCTTAGAATCGAAATTCACATTTACTACCCAAACTTATTTAGGTTGCCAACCCCTCTTTTGCAAGCCTTCCTTCTACCTAACCCCTCTTACTAGCTTTTAGGTTTTAAAGAACATGCATGTGTATTTAAAATCCCATTTTCAAGAATCAATTCATGAGAATCCCACTTTTTTTTATTTAAATCTGAAAATCAATGAAGAAGGGTTGGGGATTTTACCTGCAAGAGTGGAGATGAAGACAAGTAGTTGAAATTTTCTGGGCTTGGATGACTTAGGAAAATCAATTGATGAGGATGAGACTTTCTCTCTCAAGAACTCTCTCTTCCTTCTATCTAGTTTTGTTTAGAAAATGTGTAAAAACGAAGGGTTGGGGTATTTTATTAAAAAGGGGGGTCGGGTTTAAAATTTAGAAAATTAAAAGCCCGAGCAGGATCTGCAATATCACTTTGCGATCGCAGAATCGAAATGCGGTCCGTAGATTGGACGGCAGAAGTGTCCCAAAACTCTCAGCATTTCTGCTTGGGTATGCGACGGGAATGAGGTCCGCATTCCTGTTCTGCGGTCGCATAATGCACCGCAAAACTTACCTTCACAAATCCTTAAGGAATTTATGCGACGATTATGCGGTCCGCATATTCATTATGCAATCGCATAATAGACCGCATTTTCATCATTAATTTCGACTAACCCTCTAATTAACTCTGCGGCAGAAATGTGGTCCGCATACATTATCTGCGATCGCATTCTGGACCGCATAACGGCAATTTTCTAGAAAATTTTAACTCTTGGTTTTTAAGTGCAAAATCAGTAAAAAGGGTTCGAACCGCGGTGAGCTTTATCTCCGCGACGAATTCTAAACATTCCTAACACATATTCGGAACTTGACACTACGAGCTACTAGGTTTTGAGCACAAAATTTTATGGGGCCTTATAATAAACCAGGCTACCATAACAATTCCATCTATGTGGAGACCATGCCGCACTCCACCCAACCTACATCCTGCACACCTGAGTCTGATGAAAAGGATCTGCTCATCAAGAACTTGGCCGAGCAACTTAAGAAACTAACCATCCGTATTCAGGGTGTTGAGGGAAGCAAAGGAATCGAGGGGCTAAATTATGAGAATCTTTGCATACGACCTGATGTTGAACTGCCCGAGGGGTACAAACCTCTTAAGTTCGAAATGTTTGATCGTACAGGTGATCCAAGGGTCCATCTAAGGACATATTGTGACAAGCTGGTCAGAGTAGGAAAAGATGAAAGGATCCGCATGAAGCTGTTCATGAGGAGTCTGAAAGGAGATGCGCTATCTTGCTACATCAGCCAAGATCCCAAGAAGTGGCGAGTTGGGTAGGTATGGAATCTGACTTTATGGACAGGTTCAGGTTTAATACCGAGCGCGTTCTATATCCAGAATCTAAAGAAGAAGCCCATGAAGACATTTTGCGAGTATGCTACTCGCTGGAGGTCCGAAGCTGCTAAGGTCAGACCCCTCCCCCCCCCCCTAGAAGAAGAGAAAATAAACAAGTTCTTTGTTCGGGCTTAGGACCCGCAGCACTATGAATGATTGATGATGATTGAGAACCATATGTTTTCCAACATTATCAAATTAGGTGAAAGAATTGAAGAAGGTATTAAAAGCGGTATAGTTACAAACTTCGAGGCCTTACAAGCTACAAATAAGGCCTTACAGTCTAGTGGTGTGTCTAAGAAAAAGGGAAGTAGGGGTCGTGATGGTTTCACAAAGGACCAAGTCTCCCATTAAATACCAAGCCTATTCAACACCTCCACTCACATACCAGCCAACCCCAAATTACCAAGCACCCTCCTATCAAGCTCCCACCAACTTATCAGTCATCTCCACCTCCTACATATAAACCTACCTCACCCAGATACTCGCAACACACTCATGTTTACCAAACTTACAATGCCTAACCATCCCATTATCAACCACCCCCTGCACACTAAAATTTCCCTAGACCCCGACCTAATTTTAATCGAAGGCCTCCAAAATAATATAAAGCCATCGTTGAGCCCATTGACCAGCTGTATGAGAGACTCAAAGCTGCTGGTATGTCACCCCCATCCCTACTACAACCCCTGAGAACCCTTCACAGTGGGTTAACCCAAACAAGTCTCTTGCATACCACTCCGGCATGAATGGGCACACCATCGATGAATGTCGCTCCTTGAAAGTCAAGATATAGTCTTTGATTGATAACAAATTCATTGTGGTAAAGGAAGCCGCTCAAAACATCTGTAACAACCCTCTGCCAAACCATAAGAGTGGGGATATTCACATGATTCAAGTATAGGATGACTGGGATCCGGAGGGATCCATCGGGTTGATCGCAGAAGGCGATGAACCAAAGAAACCATCAGTTACACTCAATCCGATTATAGTCCAGATCCAACTGTCCGAGGACACTGAGGTAGATGTGTCTATACCTCTTGAGTTTGAAGCAGCGCCATCATCAAAGGCACCAGCACCATTTGAGGTTGCAATCTTGCCACCCAAGGCACATATTCCATTCGAAGTGCAGATAGTCGCACCGATCCTAGTGGCGGTGTCTGCCATGCCGCCATTCTACACAAATGTCGTACCCTGGGATTATACAGCCGAGGAGGAAAGCTAAGGTCAAAATTGAAGAGACTGACGAAGCATAGGGTATGACAAGAACTGGTAGAGTCTATACCCCTAAATATCTATCTAAATCAAACAAGCAGGCGTCCAATCAGCCATCCCTCATTAAGACAAGTTCGAACGACCTATGGAGGAAAATGCAGGCTAAGGAGTATTCAGTCATCGACCAGTTTAACAAGACGCCAGCACAAATATCCATCCTCTCATTGCTGTAGAATTCCAAGACACACAAGAATGCTCTGTTGAAGGTGCTGAGTGAAGCGTACATACCAAGTAACATAACTGGTGGGGAAATGCCTAATATGGTGGGACAAGTGCTAGAAAGCCATAAGATCATCTTTTATGAGGACGAGCTGCTGCCTGAAGGGCTAGGTCACAACAAAGCACTGTACATCACCGTACAATGCGAATACTATTTTATCACCATAATCCTGATCGATGGAGGTTCCAGCCTTAATATATGTCTGTTGGTAACACTCATGAAGTTGGGTAAATGGATGCATGAGATAAAGGATGGAGCAATCAATGTGAAAGCATTTGATGGTTCTCAAAGGTCCACCATCAGCAAGATTAGTCTATGTCTACAAATGGGACCAACCTGGTTCGAGGTCGATTTCCAAGTAATAGATGTACCAGCATCTTACAACTTGCTGCTAGGACGACCATGGATTCATGCTACTGGGGTCGTAGCATCAATGTTGCATCAGTCACTAAAGTTCGAATGGAATCAACAGGAAGTGATCATTCACGGTGACGGCAGCAAACCTATATACAGTCGCCAGACCACTCCGGCAATCGGGGGAAGAAGAAAGCTGGGTGGAGAATCTTACCGCTACATCAAGCGGGTTAATGTTGTTGACAAAGATAAATGGTGGGATAACAAGATCAAGATTATATTGAATTGGAGTGGGTACGAACCTGGCAAAGGGCTCGACAAGAATCTCCAAGGGATATCTAAGCTTGTAAAACTCAAGAAATATGGCACTACCTTCGATTTGGGATATGAATACACCTGGGAAGAGTTCAATAATTGGTTGCCACCATGGCGCGGTCCTTACTACCCTTTAGAACAACAAATATCGTATCTGGAGTAGACTTTCCAATAGGCCGACATTATTTATGAGATGGATGAAAAAGAAGCACTCACGGTAGTGAAAAACTTGTTTCTAGAGGACAATAATATGGACTGTTATGTTATTCTCGAGGAGTAGGGGAGGAAGGTCCTTCCATACAAGTTGTAAGCATAGGGGAACATCTCAATAATTGGACCATCAGGAAAACCAGAGCCCGATGAGCCTCGGGGTAGCAAGGCTAAAACAAGCACTATTCAATGCTTTATTTACTGAATGATTTTCTTTTTGCATTTTTTAATTTTCGCAAAAAGATCTTCAATGTTCAAAAAAATTATTCAATTTATCAAAAGCATGCTTGATTTTTCTTATGAATTAATATTTATTTCTATCATTTTCCTCATTACTTTACCAATACAGCATTACTATTACTTATCTTGATGAACCAATAACTATGGCACATAATGAGATAATGCAACAAACATATAGTGATTCAGAAGAAGATGACATACCTGACGAGATTGTCAAAGAAATTGAGAACTTTCAGAATAGACCTAAGTCCAACCTGGACAAGATCGAAATTGTTAACCTAGGAAATGCAGAAAACATCAAGGAAACATGAATCAGCATTCACCTATCACCATCAGAAAAGAAAGAATAAACATAGTTTCTAAAGGAATACGAGGACATATTTGCATGGTCGTATGATAATATGACTGGTCTGAGTACGTCTATTGTGGCCCACAAACTGGCAATCGATCCACTGTGTCCACCGGTAAAGCAAAAGCTCAGAAAGTTCAAACTTGATATGAGTCTGAAAATCAAGGAAGAAGTTAGCAAGCAGATCAAATCTAAGGTTCTTAGGGTGGTTGAGTACCCGACATGATTAGCCAATATTGTGCCAGTGCCAAAGAAAGACAGGAAGCTCAGAGTCTGTGTCGACTATCGGGATCTTAACCGGGCAAGTCCAAAAGACGACTTCCCTTTACTGAATATACACATCCTAATTGATAATTGCACCAAGCATGAGCTACAGTCATTCGTAGATTGCTTTGCTGGTTATCATCAGATCCGGATGGATAAGGAAGATGCTGAGAAAATGGCTTTTATTACACCATGGGGAGTGTATTGTTACAAAATAATGTCATTCTTCCTGAAGAATGCAGGGGCCACCTGCAAGTGGGCCAAGACTACCATTTTCCATAATATGATACATAAGGAGATAGAGGTACATGTGGATGATGTTATTATCAAATCCAAGAAGGCCACTGACCACATAGAAGTTCTGAGGAATTTCTTCAATAGATTGCGGAGATACAACCTAAAACTACCTTGCAGTGTTAGATGGAGCTTTCGGTTGCGTTTTGGGGCAGCATGATGAAACAGGGAGAAAGGAACAAGCCATTTATTATCTCAGCAAGAAGTTCACCCCGTACAAGGCCCGATATTCTCTATTGGAACGCACCTGTTGTGCTTTGACTTGGGTAGATCAGAAGCTGAGACATTAATTCTGTGCCTATACCATGTATCTCATATCAAGGATGGATCCTTTGAAGTACATCTTTCAGAAACCCATGCCTACTGGCAAGCTAGCCAAGTGGAAAATCTTGTTGAGTGAGTTCGACATTGTTTACGTAACTCAGAAATCAGTCAAGGGACTCGCACTGGCAAATCACCTTGCTGAAAACCCCGTGGATGGAGGATATGAACCCTTAAAAACATATTTTCCTGATGAATAGGTATCATTCATAGGAGAAAACATTGTAGAATCCTATGACGGTTAGAGAATGTTCTTCAATGGAGCAGCAAACTCAAAGGAGTTGGCACAGGAGAAGTCTTGATATCCAAAACAGGTCAGCATTATCCAGTGTCTGTGAAACTCAGGTTCCCGTGCTCCAACAAATGGCCGAGTATGAAGCCTGGATCTTAGGACTCAAAATGGCCATTGACATGAACATTCAAGCGTTTCTAGTGATTGGAGATTCAGACGTTCTTATACATCAGGTACGAGAAGAATGGGCAACCAATAACTCTAAGATACTCCCATATCTGCATCATGTACATGAATTGAGAAAAAGGTTCGCAAAGATAGAATTCCAACATGTTCCCAGAGTCCAGAATGAGTTCGCCGATGCATTGGCTACCCTATCATCTATGATACAGCATCCTGGCAGGAATTTCATTGATACCATTCCAGTGAAAATCCATAATCAGATAGCCTACTGTGCCCATGTTGAGGAGGAAGCAAACAAAAAACCTTGGTTTTATAATATTAAGGAATATTTGGCAAAAGGAGAATACCCAGAGCTTGCTAATCCTACTCAGAAACGCACACTTCGGAGATTGTCCAACATCTTTTTTCACATTGCAGGAGTCTTATATAGGAGGAATCCCGATTTAGGATTATTGAGGTTTGTCGACACAAAGAAAGCATCCAGGCTACTAAAGGAAATTCTTGATGGGACTTGCAGTCCACTTATGAACGGTTTTGTCTTAGCAAAGAAGATACTCAGGGCTGGTTACTTTTGGATGACTATGGAAACAGACTGCGTCCAGTATGTTCAAATATGCCTCCGCCGTCAGATACATGTAGACATGATAAAGGCACCTCCAAGCGAGCTTAACACAACAAGATCGCCATGGTCGTTCATCACCCGGGGAATGGACGTCATAGGACCAATCGAGCCTACCTCTTCCAACGGACACAGGTTTATCCTAGTAGCAATCGACTATTTCATCAAATGGGTTGAAGTAGCTTCTTACAGGGTAGTAACTAAGAAAGTCGTGGTAGACTTTATCCGCGACCGCATTATTTGCTAATTCAGTATTCTAGAGTCCATCATTACTGATAATGGCTCAAATCTCAATGGCGACTTGATGAAAGCTATGTGTGAAACTTTCAAGATTAGAAACAAGAATTCCACAGCCCACAGGCCTCAAATGAATGGAACCGTAGAAGCCCCCAACAAGAATATCAAGAAGATATTGAGAAAAATGATAGAAAAGCATGAACAATGGCATGAGAAGTTATCATTTGTTCTATTAAGGTATCGCACCATAGTTCGCACATCAACTGGGGCAACCCCCTATATGTTGGTTTATGGTACAGAGGCTGTCATTCCCGCCAAAGTAGAAATTCCTTCCCCAAGGAACATACAGGAAGCTGAGCTCGACGACGTAGAGTGGATGAAGAGTCGTTACGAGCAACTAGCCCTCATAGATGGAAAGAGAATTAATGCAGTTTTCCATGGTCAACTCTACTAAAACAGAATGTCCAGAGCCTTCAACAAAAGAGTCAAGCCAAGAAAATTTACACCGGGGCATCTTGTGTTAAAGAAAATTTTCCCGCATCAAGGTGAAGCCAAAGGGAAGTTCTCTCCCAACTGGCAGGTTCCATACATGGTTCACCAGGTTTTGACAGGAGGGGCCCTCATACTTGTAGAAATGAACGGAGAAGTCTGGCCAAAGCTGATTAATTCAGATGCAGTCAAGCATTACTATGTGTAATATTTATGCTTTCCTTATATGATGTAAATTGAACTACACCTGACCTGATTCCCTTTTAAGAGGGAATACGTAGGTAGCCCTATGGATTCGGTCACAATTCAATAAAATTTTCCCCCCCCCCCCCTAAAAAAAATTGGAAACAGGGGTAGAATTTTGAGGAGGACCCTCAAAATTCTGAAGTAATTTTAGCTGATCGCTGCATGAGCAACAGTTAGAAACGTCAACCCATCAAACTAGGGAAGAATTTTGAGGAGGACCCTCAAAATTCCGTAGCAATAGAGGTTGCAATGTCCTGAACCGCGTCACAATTGTCGGTTCATCTAAAAACTATTTTAATTATACATTTATGTCATACTTTTACAAAATCATACATGTTTATTATTGAAACTGATTTGTTTAGCAACGCTACCCCAATGATACATACGGTATCACCAGATCAAAGCCGAACGAGTCAAGCAAAGCCAGTGGGGATATGAACTAACCTTCCCTTTTGCAAAACTCATGATTTTTTTCTTTGGATCCAGGCGCTAGAATCGCAAAATCATTAAACACATTGTATGGCCATGGAACAAACATTGTTTAAGAATATGACTCTCTGAACTGTTACACTTGCAAACATTTGCTATCTGCACACCATTGATGACCCGGATGTCACAATGCTCCCAGTAATCACAACGCTGCAATGAGCTATCAGCTAAGAAAACTCTACTATCATTTGTTATATTATTTCTTCCATAAGGCTACCATTTTGCCTTCGAGACTAAACGTTGTCTCCATCTGCATCTGCATTGCATAAGGCTACCATTATGCCTTCCAATGTGCATAAGGCTACTATTCTGCCTTCCGAGGTTAAGCTCTACCTCTGCCCGCATTTGCCTACATCTGCCTTGCATAGGGCTACCATTCTACCTTCCAATTTGCATAAGGCTACTATTCTGCCTTCTGAGGTTAAGCTCTACCTCCAACTGCATCTGCATTGCATAAGGGTACCATTCTGCCTTCCAATTTGCATAAGGCTGCTATTCTTCCTTCCGAGGTTAAGCTCTACCTCCAACTGCATCTGCATAGCATAAGGCTACCATTTTGCCTTCCAATTTGCATAAGGCTACCATTTTTCCTTCTGAGACTAAACGTTGTATCCATCCACACTTGTATGGCTGAAATATCGCCACATAGTATACATGAATGGCTGAAAGATCGCCTCATGCTACACCTGCACGGCTGAAAGATCGCCACATACTACACTGCGCGGCTGAGGATCGCCACATACTGCATCCTTCATTGGCTAAAATATCGGCAACTCATCCAAAGGCTTCATCATTTAGAGGCACCATCTTCATAGCTCGAGAACACCATGTCATGGCCTGAGCATTTCTTTCAATCTTTTGCATATCATTATTCAAAGGCATCATGGTTCGGGGGCACCATCCTCATAGCCCGAGAACATCATTTCATGACCTACAAATCCTTTATCATACGTTTCATGGCCCAGGACATCAAGGTCTGAGGACGCCATTCTTAACCATCCAAAGATAGCATTCATGGTCTAACGGGAATTTGCATCATGTTTAAATTTGCGCACAATATATGCTTGTATTATTTATTTACAGGTAAACCGGCGAGTAATGGGCATCCCGTCCAGAGCAATTCTTCTCCAGTTCCTGCAACCATATCAAACCTAAATCATTCCCGTAAACCATCCGCTCACCCGGCCCTAGATGTTGCGTCCGTTCTTGAAATCTCCTTATCGGTATATTACGTCGGTGAATCCTGAACTACATACGGCCTGATTTCTATAAAATCAGGGATATGTAGGCAGCTCAGAAGCTGGGGTGCGGCCTAAATCTTCCAAAATTATTTCGCTTAGTCAAAATTGGCCATCGTTTCTTCACCCGAAAACTCTTTCATCTTTCCCGGGTAAAGAGGGGCAGTTGTTGATACCCAATTGTTCCTTATATATTTTCAATATGAAAAATAACTTTCAAATAGCATATATAAGTGTGTCCAAGTGTCTTATTATTTTTTCATAATTTTTAAAGGTTTAAATTGGTTTATTTTTCTCCCTTTTTATCCATAAAATCCCAATAATTATTTTCATAATTATTATTTTGATAATTCATCTATTGAATTTTTATATTTATGCCAAAATATTGCTAAGGTCTTTTTTTTACATACTTTTATGACTTTATTTAGTATTTTTAAAGCTAAATTGCATATAATGGCAATATTAGCCATTTCTAAGGTTTAATTATGTTTTATGTTCATTAAATTGAGTCTTGTATTTTTATATTGTTAATGATGTATTAGAAATTATTTTAGTAATTTGACTTTATTTTCAGAAAACTATTTGCTATTTTTTACAAATTAAAAAAGGGAAAAAGTGGCTATTTAACTCGTATCCACATTTGGCCTTCAAATAATTACTGAATAAGCTCCAAATTGTCTTAGCAATTCTAAACAATTACTGAATACTGCCCATGCCTAGAAAACCTTAAGTAATTACTTAAACTGGAATTGCCTCCGTTAAATTGTAGACGGCTACAACTATCCGGCAGGCCTGATTCGGACTTCTTTTCTGAGTTACATAATGAATCTGGTTCTGACTTAAACACCCTGCTTAGGATTATTAAAATACAGACCTTAACTGTGTACAAGTCATGCTGTCTAAGTGCACTGTTTGTAGAGGTATAACTGAGCCCTCTATCTGCTTATATGTTTTACCCCCTAATTGCGGTCTTATATGTTTTGTATGTCGCTTTAGAATTTTTACCTTTAAACCTGAGGGTCTGCCTAGAACCCCCATCTTATAGGAATAGGAGTCCTAAAATTCCTCCGGGACTGATAGTAAGGGACGGGTGGCAGCATGCAATAAGAGTCAAGACCAATCATCGCTATAATTACCTTCACGGGACGGAAAAGGGTAGATATGGATATGATGACTGATATGCTAATGCCACGATACAAATCATTCTCAAATTAAAGATCTCTGACTTGCTTTTCCAGCTTGCTTATGGTGGCCCTATACTCATTTTGTTTGGCCAACCAATCCCATTGTTCCTGTGATGCTTCGACAAATTCTTGAGAATGGGGTCTTTTGGTTGGTCTTCCAAACTCAAAACTTCTTTTATACTAGGCGAGGTAACCGTATAAGACTTTGCCCCTGGATAGATCACGCACTCAGGTATTTGCTGTCAAGTATTGGCACTCACTCCAGATCTGGCGAACCACCGCTTCATAAAATTGACCATCAGAACGGATCTCGACTGCATGAGTACTAAGGTCTTCGTCCTTTGGAACTATTTGGCATCTCCCCAGCTGTCTCAAAACCCGGTACAGGGCATAAGGTTGGATACTTCTGAGACCCATCAGGAGGAAGTGAGGACAGGTGGCAGGCATGTATATAATTTCATTAACAGGAAGCCAACCCAACGTCCATTATATTTTATCAGTAGTTATGGAACAGAGATAGGATATCCAATCTGTGACCCCTTCTGGCATCTTGAACCCCTCGACCCTTATATAAAACTCCTCTATGGAACTCTTCCCTTTCGACCTATAATTCATGTACAGAGGGCGATGACATAAATGCTCAAATATCCATATTTGTAGCCGCAATTTGCACCCTTTGAAATAATTTACTCCGGCTTTGCAGGCTGTGAGAGCTCGGAATATTTCAGACACTATCATAGGAGCAAGGGTGCTTTTGGCATTAGTAATCAGAATCTTGACGACTCCGGCTACCCGCAGATCAATATTCTCGTCCTTTCTGGTAAACACTAGAAGACCCAGAAATGCTACCATGAAGGCAAAACATCTATGTTCTTCCCATTTTGGTCGATTCCTTTTACTGTAGATTCTGCTTTCCGAATTTTCAAACCCTCCTAAATGTTCGTACCGCTGGTATAAGAAGCGTAGACTGGAAAAGTCCGCCGTCAAATCTGCATACTGGACCCCCAGCTTATTTTCAAAAAATCCAGAAACTTGTGAGGGAAAATGGCCCTTGGAGCGACCAGGTACTTGTGTCTTTGACCCTCGGTACTCCCGGCATATCCCATTATCTCCTTCAAAGTGGGTGTAAGTTCAAATCCAAAAAATACAGAACATTGTGAGATGGATCCCAAAATGTTACTAGTGCTTTTATTATATCTCCCCTGGGCCTAATCTTTAGTAAACCGGTGAGCCTCCCCCCCCCCCCCAAAAAAGTAATGGTTGATCGTATCTCGTCCTTGCCCACCTAAATCTTCCCACCACATGTGTAGTTATATCAGAATCTTGGTCATGACCTTCATTGGAAACTTTTGACTCGTACTCATTCTGAACATTTAGATTAGGGTAATTGGTTTAAAGACAAAGTGAATCTTATTTGAAAAACTGACAAAAGGGGTTTTTTTTTTTTTTTTGCAAAAATCAAGAAATCAGGGCTACCTTTGCGAATAAGGCCCTTTAGCACCTTGAAATGGAAGTCTTTACGGCTGTGTTCACTAAGTGGCCAAAAAATTAATAAAAATACAGTCAGTGTCTATTCTTGGAAAAACAGCCCTCCAGCGTCCCGTTGGAACATTCAGCTATTTAGATAAGAATGGCATCACGCACTTTATTTACGACAAGATGACGACGCTTCATATATCTTTTATTTAATTTTAAAATTTTCAAAAATCAGGGCTGGACCCGATGAGGGTTACCTACGTATCCCACATCCAGTGAGAATCAAAATCGCGTAGTTCGGCCAGTTTTGACACAACTAAAAAATATAAACACTTTGAAATGATTTTTTTACTCTTTTTCTCTGTCTTTTTTTCAAAAAATTTCGGCAGAATTTAGGGATGTTTTGGGTACCGAATTTTGGGTAACGGATGAAATTCTCTCTCATACCCCGCACTTGGTTTTTCTTTTGGTTTTCCTCATTTAATCTAGAAGCTGGTCAACATGCAATCCTAAAAAAATTAAATGCACACATAGCACATAAAAATGTATCAGGTTGGTCTTTTATCTTCGGGTACACCTATCCTAGACGTACCCAACCCCTGTGTTGAGTCCCCAAAGTCAAATGCACATGATGCAAAAAAGCATTCCTACTAGAGATCTGGCATGAGGCTAAGTTATTCTAGGTTCAAAACCTGGGTATATTGTTCTAGACGTGTGCACCCGAGCGGACAACTCGAGTCGGGGGGGCTACGTATCAGAAACCAAAAGGACATCCGGCTTTGTAACTTGTCCGACCCTCTTTCTAATTTAAGGTATGACATTAATAGAAAAGAAGTTATGCTAGCGTGCACTTCCCCGAGGATGAGAAGAGAAGGGTTTTATAGTAGTTTATATACAGTTCAAATAATATCAAAGCAGTAAAAAGCAACAATTAGCACACATGTAATAAAAATCAGATAATAAATAAAATCCAAATATAACAATTATTCTAAACTCGAATTCTTGAACCCTAAACTAGAAGTTGTGGGTTTTTGTCCCCAGCAGAGTCGCTAGAGTTGTCACACCTCTTTTTTCTACCCCAAATAAGGGTATAAGCAAGTTTTTCCAATTGAAGTGACAATCGAAACAGGATTATTTTATTTAGAAATCAGATTTGCCACTTGGGATAATTTATGGTGTCCCAAGTCACCGGTTAAATCCCGAATCGAGGAAAGATTGACTATGTTTTATAATTCGCAAAACATAGAAATTCGGGTAAGGAATTTTGTTAACCCAGGAGAAGGTATTAGGCATTCCCGGGTTCCGTGGTTTTAATGCGGTCGTTCAACTTTTAATATTGGCCTATTTATTTGATTTTTACAACATTCTTCAAAGATATGTGCATTTTTATTTCTTTTAAAACTATTTTTAGTAATCCGATTGTTATAATATTTATTAATTGATTACGCATTGTGAATCATGTCACAAAAATTATACCCACAATCCAAGATGTGTTTAATTTATTAACAAGATTAAATTGTGGATGGGTCACATAAATATACCCCCGAATTTTAAAATTAAGCGTCACAACTACGTCACAGGAACTGTACCCACGATCATGTCACAGAAATTGTATGCACGATCCAAGACGTGTTTAATTTATTAACAAGATTAAATTGTGGCCGCGTCACATAAATATACCCCCGAATTTTAGAAATTAAGCGTCATAACTACGTCACAGGAATCGTACCCGTAGCCATGATAATTTATTTAATTAACGCGCCTAAAGCAGACTACGAAAGTTCAAGGGATTTTCTACACTAGTTGATATATCGATGTGAGGGCCATAGACTTGTTGATTGGATGAAACACCTCAATTTTATTAAAGGAAAAGCATTTAACTACGGATGTTTATATTTAAAACTAATTTAAAATTAAGTATCACAACCACACCATGGGAACCATACCCGTAGTTGTGATAATTTAATTATGTGCCTAAAGTAAACTACAATATTCATAATTTAAAAATAACTCCCTAAGTTTGAGGTTGTTGTGAAAGGCCATAGATTATAGAATTTAATGCGGATAAGGTCTACAAGGATTAATCTACACTTCTTTGGATTTTTTCAACACTAACTTCAAATGCGCAACCATCACAGTTCAAATTAATATACTGACGTCTAGTATAACAAACCAAGAAAGGTACATTCAAACAACTTTGACATCTCACATGGATACCAGTAATTAATCATTGCACGCACTAAATTTGAAGTTAAGAGGAATTGATTCCAAGAAAATTATCCATTTGACCAAAACTGAAATATACGAAGCTAAGGTCCAAACCCATTTGACAAATACACAATGCAACAGACATTATGAAATTTAATTAGCATGGTCACTAGTCCACACACATAGCAAAAAAAAAGCTCTAGGAATTACTTCAGCTTTCCAACATTTCCATGGGAAAACATGCACGAGAGGTAGCACAATTACATTAACTAAGTCATCAAATTAAAGATGTTTCAGAATTGAAATCCAAGCCTCACCCAAGTTACACTTCGACATACAACTAGTTAATTAATCTCACTGTACTTTACACAATACGACGAGCAAATAAATCTAAAAATTATACACAAATAGTCATAACTTCTAAAACACTGCGTAGTTAGGCAATAAATTAAGTTTCAACTAGGAAACAATCCATGGATTAATGGCTCCAAATTTAATACAAACAACATTAATCCAAAGAGAACATGCTAATTCGTAGTTGCCAGCCTTCTGAACTTTCACAATTAGCTTCACATAGGCTAGTACTATCATTTGTCAATTTGAGCATAAAATGAAAAACTCAAAGAACAGCTAGCGTGAGATTAACATTTCAATCAATGACCAAGTAGAAATGAAGAAAAACTAGCGAAATCAAATATCATATGTCGATGAAGACACCTCAACGAGCAAGTTACGAAATAATAAAAAGAAATAGATCCTCGAACCAACAACAATATCAAAATTGAAGCTGAATAAATACGAACCTGTATTAATTGCCTGAATATAGAATATCAGTCAATTTCGGTGAAGAAAAATTGAAATACCCGGCAACCAATCCAAAATGAACTACGAACGAAACTCAAACTCGTCATGCACCTCAAATCCAATGGGCTTAAACTACCCTCAATGGAAATCCATATTGGAACCAAAATCCAGAATTGAGAATGAAGAATCACGAATTTTTTATATTTGTGAAACTTAAACTACTCTTCAAGTTTAAAAAGAAATGCGAAAATGAGAAGACAAAGCTAAAAAAAAATTGTACTTTTATTTTCTGGAAGTCTAAAAAAGCAGGGAAGAAGAACTCCTCCTAAACTCTAATTTTCTGTCCATTTTTCAATATCAGGGAAAACTTACCAAAGAAAACCAAAATAGAAGAAGTTCCCAATTCAAAAAATTACCTCTCTGAAATTTCGTCCTAAGAGTTCTTAACAAAAAATGTATTTTTTAGTTTCTTCTTTTTCTCATAATTTCTCTCCGCAGTTCAACACTACAGAAGAGCCCTAAAATCTTTAAAATTCCTCACAAATTTCAGACCTCTCACTTCAAAAAACTAACTTACCTCTGAAGAAAAGTTCCAATATATAGGGGAGTCTCGAACCTTCTATGCTTCCTTCCCAAGAAATACCCAAATTATCTGAATCTGATTTTTAACCCTTTTTTGATGGAAAATATGCAAGAATGGAGGGAGTGGATCCAATTTCACTCAATCCTACGCCACCCATTTCTCCTAATTTCCATCTAAAGAGCAAAAATCCAAAAAAAAAAAATAAAGATCATGTGAGGGAGAGGGAATCTTTCATAAACGGCTATTCCACGTTGGAGAGAGACGAAAGGAAGGACCAGCGGACTCAGCGCATTGCTGCGTCCGATTTTAGGTGTGATTCGGTGATTTTAGGGCTGAGCTCAGATGAAGGAGATGGGTGAATGGTACAGCGCCGCTTTTGTCTTCTTAGGTTTAGGGTTTATTTTGGGGGGAAATTTTATAAGGGGTTTATATACGAATGGGGAATGGAGAGGGTTAGTGGGAACAGGTCAAGATTAGGGTTCTAGGCTGGGGCGGGTTATTTGGTATTTTGGGATGAGGGTTGAAACGAGTAAAGGGAGAGTTTGGGCTTAGCCTAAATTAGCCCAATAAAATTTAAGGCCATGCCTTATTTTCTTTTTCCTTTTTTTTTAAAATTCTTTTTCTTTTCTTTTTCTTTTCATTTTATTTAATTAATAATAATGAAAAAAATAAATTAAACCTTGAATTAATCTATGTTGTAATTATCAAATCAAAAGATTTATAAAATTAATTGATCCTAAATTAAAAGTGAAAAACCATTGATCTAAAATTAAAAGCTAAAAAAATATAAAAGTAAACCAATTTTTTTTTTTAATAAAGTGACTAATTTACTAATTAATACTAAAAATATGAAACCAAATTCTCAATGCAATGCATGGTATTTTTGCTATTTTCATGATTTAAATAAAATTAAACATGCATGAAAATGCAAACAATTAACAAAAACTCCTACAAAATCCTATGAAATTGCAAATAATTGGAAAAAATTATTTATTTAAATTTTAGGAGTATTTCACATAGGGCAAAAATCGTGTGCTCACAATATGTTCTGAGGTTGAAGTTGTAAGGCCCCGTAAAATTTTGTACTCAAAACCTAGTAGCTCGTAGTGCCAAGATCCGAATATGTGTTAGTAGCTCGGACCCTTTTTATTGATTTTGCACTTAAAAATCAAGAATCAAAATTTTCCAGAAAATTGCCATTTTGCAGTCCAAAATGCGGTCGTAGAGCAGGTATGCGGACCGCATTTCTGCCGCAGAGTTGACCAGTGAGTTATTCGAAATCGATGTTGAAGATACGGTCTATTATGCAATCGCATAATCAATATGGTGCCGCATAATCGTCGCATAAATTCCTCGAGGATTTGTGAAGGTCAATTCTGCGGTGGATTATGCGACCGCAGAACAGAAATACGGACCGCATTTCTGTCGCAAACCAAGGTAGAGAAGTCAGATTTTAAGAGCACTTCTGCGGTCCATTAAGCGGACCGCATTTCCACTCTGCGATCGCAGAGTGCGACCGCAGACCCGACTCGGCTCCAGATTTTTCTAATTTTTCAACCCGATCTCTTCTTCAATAAAATACCCCAACCCTTCATTTTTACACATTTTTCTAGACAAAACTAGAGAGAAAGGAGAGAGGGTTCTTGAGAGAGAGTCTCATCTTCATCAATTTGATTTTCCAACATCGCCCAGGCCCGAAAATTCTTGAGTATTATCTTCATCTCCATTCTTGCAGGTAAGGTTCCCAACCCTTTTCCATTGATTTTCAAATTTAAATAAAAGAGGGGATTCTCATGAATTGATTCTTGAAAATGGAAGTTTAAACACTCATGCATGTCTATTAAAACATAAAATCTAGTAAGAGTAATTAGGTGGGAGTAAAGAATTGTGTAAAGGAGGGTTGATAACCTAAATATGTTCGGGTAGTGATTGTGAACTTTGATTCTAAGAAATATGTATTAATTTGTGCACTAGATTGACATTTCCAGTTTTTTGGTAAAGTTGGAAATAGATATTAAAAAGGAAATTCCGCTCCAGGTATGTATGGTTAACTTTGATCTTTGTATAATCATTTTGTTTCGTGTACGAATGTTTGGTATGTGATATCTGTGTGGCTTATTTATGAAAATTATTTTGATTTTTATGATTGTGATTGTTATGGAATTCTAGTGATCGGTTTGATTGAGTGTTGTGGTTAAGTCTCCCGATATAAAGGTGCAATTAACTGGCAATAAACTAAATGCGTGATCGGGAAAGTGTTATGTGGTAAGAGTTGAGAAACAAAAGGTGGAAGAAAATCGTGAATGATGCAACTGGAATAACGGTGATAACCACATCTATGGCTTATTGTGGGCAATTGTTGTTGTAATGTAAAGCACACGTGAGTTATTGGATGTGAAGGAAAATAGTATTGATGGTTATGGAAATACTTGTAAATTGTTGTTGTTATTTCTTAAGAAGTGTTGTTGTTAATCCTTGTGAATTGTTGATTGTTGTTGTGTTATTTGTGGATTGTGACTATACGGTGGGATCGGGTTGCGCGCCGCAACACGAAGTTATAAGTTTGTAGGTTGTGGTGATAAGGGTGACCGAGGTAATAAGGGTGGACAAAGTAATAAGGGTGGAAAAGTGATCGAAATCACTATTGAAATAAATATTTGAGCAAATTGTGAAATCATTGGTGTGGAATTGTGGAAGGGGGAAACAGGAGAGATTGAAAACTTATTTGGCTTGATTGTTCCTTTCCATGTGCATTTGATTGTTGTTTCTATTACTGTTACCTACTTGTATATGGCTTGAGTTTACTTGGAGCAAGTTTGTTCATACATACCAATACAATTCAAGTGTACTGACATCCCTTTTGTCGGGGGTGCTATATTCGTGTTATGATTGTAGGTAGATCCATAGCAGGTACTCCAGTCCACTGACCATAGCTCTTCATCCCTTCCCGCCAGCTGAATTGGTGAGCTCCTTTCCTTTCGGGGCCTTGTGTGGCTCATGCCGCCTTTATTCTGGGTCTTATTTTGGTATTTGTATAAGTTATAGCCAGAGCCTTGTTACCGGCAAGTACGATATCATCCCTTTTCATGTTTAGAGGTTCCGTAGAAAGGAAATGTGGGTTATGAACTTATGTAATATGTATCTTGCACGTTGGGCTATGTAAAGTGTAAACTATGCTAAGAATCATGTACCATATGTATGTTTTGTAATTAAAAAAAGGTATTTTGTTTGTAAATGGTTATTTCTCTTGGCTAATAAGTAATGAAAATGCGGGGTAACACGTGGGGTAGGAGAGGCACTCAGGTCCGCTTGACTGGGGCAACCCGGCCTAGCACCAGTCATGTCCCTCGGATTCGGGGCGTGACAGAAGTTTTCCCCAAAAAATTTTCAGTGAGTTCTTTCTCTTTCCTCAACTGTAGCAGACTTTTTGCCATCTCTAGATTCTATGGAATTAATTCTTTAAAGACGATCGAATCATATACCAGAGAAGTCAACCTGCTTCCTGCACATGGAAGAGGAAACCCGTGAAGAATAAAATAAAATAAAAATTCCTGAGTTAGCACAAAAACTATTTTGAATGCTATTGATTGCCAATCCCCAGCAACGGCGTCAATATTTGACGAGTGCAAAACACAATACGAAATTGATACTCGCTAGTCAAAGATAGTATAGTTTAATTATTGTCTCCACATAGATTGGATTTAAACAATGCTCAAGTAATTTATAACTTAATGCTATTCAGGATTATCAAAACTTGATTTATAATGATTATGAACTATGTTTAACTACTAAAATAAAGCAATTTATAATTAACAATAAGGAATTAGAGATGTGTAGAGTGGTTGCTTATAAATGTGAGGAATAAGGGTTTGACAGGATAGGTACAAGATAGCTACTTGGGATGTAACTCTAGTTTAATTCACTCTAATATTCTAATGATTCTCACAAATTCACTCAATGATTAGTTCAAACGTGTAGTCAAGGAACTTCTCTCGATTAAATCTTAACTCTATAAGATGAACTAATATACGCACGATGAAGTATGCAAGCATGCGTTAATGGATTAGTCCTTAGGAAAATATCTTTCGAATATTATCCTAACTTGATTTAATCAACAATTCAACAAGCTTTTTCGATTACTTAAGAGAATCAATGAATTGAATCAAATAAAATAATATAAAGATAATCACCAAGATATTCCTCTTTCGATTAAATAACTTGACGAATAAAGTTGTAACAATTCAAAACTCCATAAATGAATTCAAGCATGAGCTAGAGTTAAAATCTACTAATATTTATCAAAATACCATATCCGTCAAACCCTAAGGGAAATTACTCCATAATCATTGAGGAAGTCATCACAAATATAACTAAAGAATAAAAAAGCATCAATCTAACATTACAATCCAAACTCCTATATTGAATTGATGGAAAGATGATGAAATCTCGTGTCTTGTTGCCTCCAATGCTCTCCCAAAGCTTCCAATGTCAAAAGTCCCCTCAACATGTCATTTTGGTGTATTTATACCATGTAGGAGTACGCCAGGCAAAATTACCTTTTGCTAGCCGAAACACGACAAATACTTTGAGAAGCACGTCACGCCTCGCGCCGCTCCATAAGGGTGCTCGTGGAGAAGTTCAGAGAGTAGTTTCTAACGAGAAGCATTGGAAATATATGGCGGGCAATGTAAGTTTTTCGTAATGTTTCTATGTTGTTAATTTTTATATCCAGACTTGGCTCCCGACCCCCGAACGCTTTCCCAGTTTAATCCCTTGGGCTTTTACTCAGACTTCAACGCTTCAACGTGTTCAATTTAGCTCCTAAATATCTCTTAACTCTAAATCACTTCTTATAAGGCATAAAATACATAATAAATACAATACAATAATATTTAAGCTCGAACACAAGTAGAATGCCGTAATTGAAGTGCAAAATATGACTAAAACACGTGTCTAGCCTATCATCACACCACCCTTCCTTTTCTAGATTAAGGCCACTCTCGTTGCCTACTAGTTGCCTCATTCGTTTCTCTAGTTCTCTTCACTTTAGGCCTACCAGCCATATTCACCATCACTGGTGGCTCCATTGCATGGTTTGGATCTATATTCCAGAATTTCTCTCCTCTAATTGGTTGTAACTTATGTGAATAAGTTCAGAAAAAAGCCTCTTTAGTGTACCATCAATGAATCCCGCTCAAAGGATCTAACTTCCGATATACTAGTGCCTTGATAGCATGAGGACATGGGATTCCAGTGAGGTCCCATGTCCTGCAAGTACACTTTTTCAACTCCAAGATCACTTTGTGCTTTTCAGGTCCTTTATCCATCTCATAACCAAATTCTTTATTGAAGTTAACACTATATTTTTATGCGATCTTCAAGAACTGGTTATACAACTTCATAGTTTGAGGACTAAACTCTCATGCCCATGTCATGACATCATTTTCATGTTCTCTCAACATATTCATCACTTTAACCCTTTCAAGCATCTTTATAATAGGCTTGTGCCTAGCATCAAATATCCAAGAATTAAAGGACTCTGTTAAGTTATTGTCAACTTGTTGGCTCTTGCGTAATGTGTCAAAGTATGCTCTACGGCATGACTTGGGAGGATACCTCAACAAGACTTCAACAGCTTCTTTATTCAAATCCCTCAATTTCTTCAATTCATCCTTAAAATCTTCATTAATCATTCTAACTGCTCCATGAACACCACCAGCGGTACTTCTTCAACTCCCCAGCACTCTATCTTTTGCATATGTGCCTCACATAGTATCTGTGGCGTGCATCAGGAAGGACATCTTGCATTACCTAAACCAAGCCCTACATATTAGTTGATAAAAATAACATTTAACATAGATTTAAAACTGAAAGTAATAATTAACAACAAATTTAATATTCTAGAAAATGAAAAATGTAGTACCTTCCGCATGTCTGACATAAATGTGAATCCTTCTCCCAACTTGAGGTCTAATGAATGGTTCGACAAGGTCAAAAATCAGTTCCAGGTACCTTTTGTTTCTTTTTCCACAATAGCCCAAGCTATAGGATAAAAAAAGCTTCATTGAGTCAAGAGCAACATCAACTAAGATTTGGCCTTTTATATTTCCTTTCAAGAATCTTCTATCCAAGTCAATAAAGGGTTTTAGCCAACTCTTAAACCCCATCTTTAGAGCATGAAAATAGATATACATCCTAGAAAATCTCTTCCTACCTTCAGCAAGTGCATCTTTGAATATGTTAATTATGACATCACTTTCCGGATTACTTATCCTCAATTCATTAGCATATGCCTCTAGTTTATTATACTCATCAACAAAACTACCATCAAGACTTTTCAAAATCATTCACTTGGCTCTCTTACATTTTGAATACTAACATTGTTGTTGAATGTAGGTTTCTGAGCTACTTTCATCTACTTAACCTTCAATTTAGGATTGTCCTGTATTTTGGTCTTAAAATATCATGCTATATTATAACCAAGCCTTGGGTTATCAAATGCAAGGTTACACTTATGCTTTGCCTTCATTGTTCTAATACTAACTTCAGCACCATTTTTATCCTTAGAAATGTGATAAACAAAGGGGCAGCCTACCTCACACCTATACCTTAGCCTCTTAGTACAACTTTTAAGTTATGTTAAACCATATTAATTGGCTAATCAATAAAGATTTATCACTTTTCTAGCCTCGAATATATCCTTGAATGACATTCACTTATACAGTTCCTTGTAGTCAATCAACCTATCTCAATTTTGTTTTCTTTTTTTGTAGTGCATGTGTCTCTAAGTTTTCAAAATCATAATCCGATTGGCAACTATCATCTTCACTTTTATTTGAACTACAATCAGTGGCAACCTGATTATCTACTATGGATGATTCAGTGTGGTCAGCAATATTAGGAACATTAACACCCAGTTCACTATCCTCAACACCAAACAGATTAATGATGTTGAATTGGTCAGAAACAAAAGACTATAAAGCCCTAATACCCACTTCCCTATCCCTTTATAATACTTACCAGAAGAAAAATATAATATTAGTTGTTAAGCACCCAACATATCCTAACTTGGAAGTATACTCATCTAATTCATCTATGAAAGACAGAAGGTTAGAATCATACTATTTCCAGCTATGTACCAATTTTCTTGAATATATACCACTTCTAGAACCCTAATGTCGTTACCTCCATAATAGCATAAAAAGCCTACATCAACCATCTCTATAATATATAGAACAAATAATAGAAAGGATAAGAAACAGAAAATAAATAAAGTACATAAACATAACTAAATAGAATCATGGTTGACAATAAGAGGGACCACATAATTAAATAAAAAATTAAATAGAAAAGGAAATAACACAATACTCTTTCCAGCTAGAAATCAGTAGAAAATGACAAGAGCATGCACATGATTCAGATAAAGTAGAATAGAAATGAATAAAAGATTTGTGAAGTCCCACACATTTAAGAAGATAGTAGTCTGAGCCTCAATAAACAAAGTATATAGGGGACCACATTATAAAATTAAGAAATCAGTAATATCCCACCTTCTTAAAGACACATTCATGCCAAGTTGGGGACCATATCCCCTCATTTCTGCTACAAACAACAATAATAACTTGTGAAATACCATTTTCCACACAAAATATATAACAAACAACCACTGAAAATCATATGTTTACCATGAAAATGGGAACAACAATTAAATTTGTAAATAGAATTCTAAAAATACGTGATTTATTCCCGAACTAGTTTGAAAGGGTTATTAGTGATAAAAATGGAGTAAAATAGTAAAGATCGATCTAGCCAAAGTGATAATCGAACCAATAAAGGATGTTCCAGGGTTTAGGACAAGCCAATCGATACCTCAGGGCCAGGTCTCGAGCCTGCCTCAGACCTATCGAAGGTAATTTTATCGACGGTAATCGGGAAGGGGATAACAGATAAGTATATGCATATAAGGCTTTATACTACGAAGAACAAATGAAGAACAATAAAATGCTAGGGCGACCTCGGGGTCGAAGAACACTGATAATTTAGAAGAAAGATAGAGAGATAGATATTATTGCTTATTGGAGAAGTGGACCAATATCAGTCCCTTACAAGGTGGGGTGAGTCCCCCTTATATAGGCGAGAGGACTTGGTAAGGATGGCCTATTGCTCGTCATGTCAGTAGGGTACAGATAGACCAGCCCTATCAGGCGTAGCTATGTGCTCTGGAATCATCTTCTCTTACCCTGACCTCGAGCCCTGCTTACTTTGATTCGAACCTCGATGAGCCCAAAGGTCGAGGACTCGATCATAGCCTTCTATCCTCGGGGTCTTGAGGGAGGCTTCCCAAAATTGTCTCAATAGTGAAAATCAAATCTTCTGACTTTTACCACGTACAGATAGTCTTTGCATTTCCCATGATGAAGTGATGGGAAATAATTCTGACACTCGACTCCTTAAGCTCTTTTTGGCGACGCTATAACGGCAATTCAGATTGTGGTGCAATCTCCCGTAACCGATGGAGTGTTTCGTAGATCTCTACTCAATGTCTTGTCGTTTCCGCTCTTCGAAGTAAAAGTGCTGTCATCGGTTCATTTTTTCAAGAAGGTAATAATTATACCCGTCGGTCAATCTTGTAGAGCATCGATAACTGTGTTGTTTCCCCTATAAATGAGTGCATTTTGTGGCGCTACATCTTTCAGCTCAACACTTCCGCTGGTTTGTTTTGCTTCTTCCTTCCCATCATGTTCTTTTGTTTTTGATCACCATGATGGGAGCTTTCTATCTCTAGGCTGTTTGGGGAAATCTTTCGGGCCACATCAAGGCCTCCTGCCAGGGTCTACCTTTATTGAACGTAAACATATACGTTGGTCGCTGCTGCTACCATTGGCTCGAAATGACAGTGGGAGGAGAGTTGGTTTCACCTTTGCTTAAACGGTTATTCGAATTATGCATCGCTGCTTACTTTCACACCCTGGCTCGAAGTGGAAATCTGTTCGGAACTAGGAGCTTGCACGGTTTGCTGCTTGAAGAAGTGTATTTGAAGTAGCCGTCCAAGAGGGTCCTCGAGCTTCGAAGAGCTGTAGTGTTTCGTCATCCTTTCCTGCTCCCTAGTTGCTCTTCCTCGGCTGTGTAAAAGTGGACAGCTGAGATAGGTCTTCCGGGGGCGATCTTAAAGATACTTCCTTCGAGGGTAGAGTAGGTTTGAGACCCTTTCCTCAAGTATTTTCTTTTGTTGTACCCGTGTCGGGAACCCTTTGTAGGCTTTTGTACTTTGTATGTGATGTCCCTACGGGGCTTTGTAATTGAACGTTGTGATCCCTCAGGGTTTTTTGTACTTTGTAAACTTCATAAATGAGAAGTTAACTTTGTTGACCTCTGCTTTCGAATTTGCTCTATTTCCCTGTGCTTTCATGCCCATCAAGGCTTTTTAGATGCATTCCTTTGTGTTGCTGATCATTGATATTAATTTTGGGTGTGAGCATTCGCTTTGATTTTTTTCCAATTAATATGGGCTCGTTCCGATCCCATTGTCATCCCTTGGGATAACCTGTGGTCGATCTGATAGGCTGGTGCTCGCAAGTGTCTCCTGAGTTATTCAGGGATCACGTGTTGGGTTCCGGGGCCTCTGAGGGCACTGCTCCAGAGTAGGTCATCTTCGGGTACCTCAAAGATCTTATTAGTCTGGGTGTAAATGGTCCCTTTTGGGCCATATGAGATAGATTTTTGCTTTTCCTTCGGTGCTTGTTTGCTTTCGCGAAGTCAAGCACAAACCTATCAAGGGGGCCCAGCATGAAAGGATATGTATACACATTCAAAAATGTCTCAGCACGGTCTGTGATGCTCTCTTCCAAGGAAGGTATCTGCAGTACTACTTCCCCCTCCCCCCCCATCCAAAGTCTTTTCTCACCAAAGGTGTCCCTCTCCTATCAAAGAAGTAAAATTCAAGGTACGCTCCAGTTGATCCTGAGCATCGGGAGACCTTTCTGATGAGAAGTTCCCTTTCAAAGTAAAATGCCCCGAGTAAGGCCCGCCTAGCATCAGTGGCGCTCCGCCAACAAGGCAAAAACTGGAGGCGAAACTCTCTCATCCTTGCCAAACGGATCCTGATATAGCAGTCATGACTGTGGTAAAACTAGAGAATTAGAGCAGGAATTTGGGCAAGAGCGTTAATACTCAAATGATAAAGGACCTAACTCAGGAAAAGAGGATAACTACTCAAAATGGTAGAATCTTCAAAAGGGCGAGGACGACCCTATATATGAAAAAAGCGGCAATGATCCGCCTGCCTCAAAAGCCTATTAAAAATACTGGCCAAAATCACGTTGGGAAGATGTGCCGGTGGAATCGCCTTGGTTATTTTGTAGTTGTGTCATAGACTTGATGACGCCATATAATGTTTTGGGGTCAAAAACCCCCGCATTGACCAAGCCTCGAGATGGTACCCGATCTCGAGGACCTCCGCCAAAAGAAGATAGGCCCCAGAAAGCCATTGCCATCACTGTAAGTCTTGAGATGGTACCCAGACTTGAGGACCTCCGCCAAAAAGAAGACAGGCTCCAAGAAAGCCATTGCTATCATTGTAAGTCCCGAGATGGTACCCGATCTCGAGGACCTCCACCAAAAAGAAGATATGCTCTTAGAATCCACTAACATCATTGCAAGTCCCGAGATGGTACATGATCTCGAGGACCTCCACCAAAAGAACATAGGCTCCAGAAAGCCATTGCCATCATTGTAAGTCCCGAGACATTACCCGCTCTTGAGGACCTACACAAAAAATAAGATAGGTTCCAAGAAAGCCATTTCCATCATTGTAAGTCCCGAGACGGTACCCGGTCTCGAGGACCTCCACCAAAAAAAAGACATGCTCCAAAAAGCCATTAACATCATTGAAAATCCCGAGATGGTACCCAATCTTGAGGACCTCCACCAAAAGGAGATAGGCTCTACAAAGCCACTACTATCATTGTAAGTCCCGAGATGGTACCCGGTCTCGAGGACCTCCACCAAAAAAAAAGGCAGGCTCTAGAAAGCCATTGCCATCATTGCGAGTCCTGAGATGGTACTCGATCTCGACGACCTCTCTCAAGAAAAATTAAGCTCTAAAAGGAGCCGCTCATATATAAGATTAACCTCGGGGTGGCACCCTACTTCGAGAATTTGCACGCAGAAATTGATTTTGTGTCATCCTTTTGAACATGTCGATTGTTTTGTAAATAGTGACTATAGTTTTTTAGTCTTCGACATTGATTATAATCCCCCAATTGGAAAAGTGTTCATTTTTATAAAGTTATGGGATCTCTCTGTTGCTTACTTGGATTTGTGAATTGTTTCTCCACATAGTCATTTTGGTCAAAAGGTTAGTAAACCATAAGATGAAATAGGTGCATTGAGTTGGCACTATTTAAAAGCAGGTTGTGAATAAGCATGAATCTCACAGTTTGCTTACGGTCGTAATAAGATTGTCACGGTAACAGGTACGGTTCCCGTGACGTAGTTGTGGTATTAAATTTCGAATTAACTTTAAATATGAACATCTTTAATTCATTCAGTTGAGTATATTTGAAGTGTGCCGTGCCAAATAAAATTTCAATTGCACGGCCCTCGCTTTAATTAATTTTTTTTATTTTATCCTTAGAATTCGAGGTGTGCCATTTAACGAATTTTTATGGCACTCGCAAAGTTGCTAACGCGTAGTTGCTTTAAGCGCGTCCTTTTAATAATTTACCTTCTTAAACTCGGGTGCACATTTATGTGACCCAAATCCAAATCTCAACGAGGTTGAAATGTGTCTGTCACACCTCCTTTTTCCGCTACATCCCGTGAAGGCGTAAAGGCGTTTTTCCACTTAAAGGACAATCGAAACGGGATTCGTTTATTCAGGGATTCAGAGTCGCCACTTGGGAGATTTATGGTGTCCCAAGTCACCGGTTCAAATCCCGAATCGAGGAAAGGATTGACTTTGTTTAACAGTCCGCGCACCAAAAATCCGGGTAAGGAATTCTGTTAACCCGGGAGAAGGGGTTAGCCATTCCCAAGTTCCTTGGTTCTAGCACGGTCGCTCAACTGTTGTATTTGATTTTATCTGATTTCAAAACATGTTCTAACTTATGTGCCTTTTATTAGTAATCCGCTTTTATTTATTTTTTTATAAGAATTGCAACGTCGTGAAAATGCGTCTCGCACCAGTGCACCCATGATTGTCAACACATTTCGATTTCGTTGAGATTTGGATTTGGGTCACATAAATGTGCACCCATATTTAGGAAGGTAATATTATTAAAATACACGCCTAAAACAACTACGCATTTATTATCTTTGGAGAAGACCGTGAAATTTGCTAAACGATCCTCCCTAATTTTAAGTATTTTTATAACTATTTATTGAGGGCCCCGCATTTTTGTAGTTCGATTCGGCGAGGCTCATATCATTTTATTTAAAGGACAATCCTAAAGTAGCTATGATTTTCTATTTGGTTTTTGTCTCTATTAACTAACAAAAGAAAACCTAATTACATAAAATATGTGAAGGGTCCAATATTCCCTAACTCCGTTCAGAATCGAGCCTAGACGTATGATGGTACAGGCCCAAATGTACATGGATACACGAACTGAACCTGGGCCACTCATTAAAGCACTGAGGCCTACACTTTTGACAATGGGCTGTTGAACCCAAATCCTTAAAACAGATCAGGCTTCATTTCAATTTAAACAAGTAGTCACTGAAATTGCTTCAATTTGTTTTACTCAAATCCAGATGATACTAACTGCTTTGATTTTAATTTTGTACTCAAGCTTATGTATTACTGAACGGATCACTGCATTATTCTGAATGTGTTGATCAAACTAAAATATCACCAGCTAAATTAACTATCAAACTTAATGGGCTAATATAACAAGCATGTACATTTGTTGTCAAATTCTACCCTCGCTCTAATGCTCACCCAAAAACATTACTTCAATTCCATATATCAAATAGATTTGGAGCAATTAGTCATATGTGGCTGTTAAACTAAGAAGTAATACAAACAGACATAAGACACTGTCCAGTACATCACGTGGAGTTTTAGTTAATACAATTCAAAGTTGCTTACACAATTTAATTAACAAAACTCAACTAACAGGGTAGGAATTAACTGAGCTAGACTGTGAACGAATGCAGAAAAGTACATAAGATCAATAGGTGAAAATTCAACGAGGTTCCATTCCAACTTCTTAACATCATATATCACAACACTAAGGTTCGAGACAAGTACCTGGTATTCGAATAAAAATTGAAGAGATAGAGGTCAGTATCAGCAACAATAACCCAGTAGCAAACCAAGAGTAAGTTCAGGGATCCAAAACGTTTGAACACCAAGAAGGAGCAGCAAATCAATCCAAAACAAATTCGAACAAAACTCAAACGACCTTCAAATGAACCCAAAACGACTCACAATGATTCAAAACCCAAACTGATCCTAAAATGTTTCAATTGAACCCAAAATCCACTTGAAAACCAACTAAAAACACTTCTAGACTTCAATTACCAGAGATTGAGCTAAGAAATGCAAATCACCTACTAAAACTTGAAATTTAACCTAAGAAATTGAATAGAGAAGTATTTTTTGTGGATTTTCTATAATTTTATGGTTCTTCTACAGCTTTTGTGTATTTTTTCTTTGATTTTCAGATGAAGAGGGGATTTCAAATTCCAAATCTGTGGGAGAAGTTTTGTGGGGAATTTCGGGGTTTTCCCAAACTTTTGAAACAAGGCAGAATGCCTTGCCGTTTATAGGCAAAAGTGAAGGTATCCCTCAGATTTTTTAATTTCATTCTAGTCCCTTATTTTTTTTTATTTACTCAACAACTTAACATTCATGTTTATTGATATTACACGGTGATCCCTAGTCTGGAAGCTTCTAGATTAGTTGTCAACAGATTATCCTATCCTAATACCCAAGTTACCCCTATCATCTTCTTAAAATTTCAGAATGACCTCTACTAGAAGTGTCTAGAGGCTTTCCCAATTTCCACTTGCTCCAATTTCCTAATTTACCCTTTTCAGTTACTGATATTTACCCTCCTAATATGAAATCTCCAAACTAACCCTTAAACAATTGATTATTGCACCCCTGCTTTGACCTTTAAACCCCCTAAGTTTCTTTTAACTTTGAACTCTGGAAACCCTGAACATTTTCAAATCAATCCAAACAATTTTCTGAAAGGAATCGACAGGAAAACTGAATCTAACGGCATTAAACTCTAAAACCAAAAATGTGAAATAAAATCAGCAACAAACCATTGTTAGACCAGCTAAACAGTAATTAATTTGAAATCCAATTTTGGCTACAAGAAGGAGAGAACATAGAGGAAAGAAAATTAAAAGGAAAGAGTGGAGGACGAGGACAACAAAGATGAGTACCTAAGATTTGGAGTTTTGCTGGCCTATGGTCTTGCGTGGAGTTCGGCGACCTTGAACAAAGCCAAAACGGTTATCATGACCTTTCGACTCAGATTAAACCCGCAATCTTCCAAGAAATCAATGAAGATGATTTTGAGATCTAAAATTTTCCTTTCAGAACTAGACTTGAAGTTTGAACATATGGGTGCGGGCTTTTGGCTAGGTATTTGGGGCATGGGAGGTAAAGGAGCTCCTGTATCGTTAATTTGGTGGTGATTTGAGTCGGCGCCGCCACATGAGAATTTCATGGCGGCGCTAGGGTTTATAACTTCAAACTGATATTCGACGGGTCTGATTGTGATTTGAAGGAGGTGGTTTGGATATTTGAGAAGAAGAGGTTGAGAGGAGTTTAGGGTGTAACTTTGGTGTTGTTTGGTGTAACTATTGTCATCGCCGCCGGGAGTTCATCGGAGGGTATGGGGTGTCGCTGTTTAGTGAGGGAGAAGAGGGACGGGTTCGTTTGGTCTTAGATTAGACTGAAGGATTCGGACAATATTATAAAAAATGGGGATGGAATTTTGGCCGTTGGATCAGGTGAAATCAAAGGTTGTGATTGGGTGATGACGAAACGACGTCGTTTTGGGTGGGGCGGATTTGGTCCAGATCGGATGGGTTTTAGGCTTGGACTGGGCGTGAATTGTCTTGGGCCAGGCAATTTTGGCCCAAAATTGGCACCTTATGAAGACCAAATTTTTTTTAATTATATTTCTTTTATCTCTTTTTGTTTTGTTTTTGTTTTCATTTTGTATTTTTGTATTTTTTTTTATGATTTTATAAAACTACAATAATTAAAATAAAGTTCTAATATATTTCAAAACTAAGTTAATTAATTCCTAAAATTATTTTAAAAATCTATTTCGGGACGAATTCACAGTTAAACAATTAAAATGCAAAAGTAAACTATTTTGTGAAATTTCATGTTTGGTTCTAAAACAAGCTAACCCCTAATTGATCCTAAAAATATGAAATTATATCGTAAATGCATATGCATATTTTTTTGTATTTTATATGAATTAACATGCAACCAATCAACACAAAATTCAATAAAATTCACAAAAAAATTATAAAATCATTTTATTTGAAACTTTTGGAATAATTTGCTTAGGGCAAAAATCATGTGCTCACAGCTGCCCCTCTTTGCCCGAAAACACGAAGAGTTTTTGCGCAAAGACAAGTGAGCAGAAACGAGCGATTTTTGCCCGTTCGCATATTCCATTATGAAGCATTTTGAAAAGCTTTGACCGCACCCTGCTTCAGAGGCTGCCTACATATCCCGAGCTAAATAGGAATCAGGTCAGTGTAGTTCAGGAGTGTCTGGTAGCTAGGACTACCAGGAGCTATGATTTTACTATTGTTGCTGCTGTTACTGCTCACTAACCTCCTTATTACACCGTTTCAAGATAAAAGAAGCTAGCCTAAGCTATGATCTATGAGTTACAAAAGATCCTATCTATGTCTTCAAAATTGCTCTTGTGTTGCCTTGAACTTGTATCTTGTGTTCTTCCAATGGGATTCTTGTTGTTACCTTGGCAGTGTTTTGCCATTCCTCTTGATGATGCTTGATTACTACAATTTGAAATATGTGTCCATTTTTCAGGTGGGCTCCTGCTTACGATGCTTGAAAAGGTATTCCCATGTCCTCCAGGTAGGCTCCTGCTTGCTGAATTTGAAAGGTAATCCCTTATTCTTCAGGTGGGCTCCTGCTTATGATGCTTGAAAATGTATTCCCTTGTTCTTCAGGTGGGCTCCTGGTTGCAATGCTTGAAAAGTATTCCCTTGTTCTCTAGGTGGGTGCCTGATTGCAACAAAATAGACAAACAAAGAAAATTTTTCTGCCCCAGTCTGTTCACTGGGAACAGCATGTTGTCAAATATTAAAAAATTGAAAAATAAAATTTGAATTATACTTCCCTTGTTTTTCATGTGGGTGCCTGATTGCTGAACTTGAAATGTATTCCCTTGTTCTTCTAGTGGGCTCCTGCTTGCTGAATTTGAAAGATATTCCCTTGTTCTCCAGGTGGGCTTCTTATTTGTGATGCTTGAAAAATGTATTCCCTTGTTCTCCAGGCGGGCTCCTGATTGCGATGCTTGAAAAATATATTCCCTTGTTCTCTAGTGGGCTCCTGATTGCGATGCTTGAAAAGTATTCCCTTGTTCTCCAGGTGGGTGCCTAATTGCAACAAAGTAGACAAACAAAGAAAATTTTTCTGCCCCAGTCTATTGACTGGGAACAACATGTTGTCAAATATTAAAAAATTGAAATCTAAAATTTGAATTATACTTCCCTAGTTTTCCAGGCGGGTGCCTGATTGCCCTGATTGCTGAACTTGAAATGTATTCCCTTGTTCTTCAGGTGGGCTCCTGCTTGCTGAATTTGAAAGATATTCCCTTGTTCTCCAGGTGGGCTTCCTGCTTGCGATGCTTGAAAAATGTATTCCCTTTTTCTCCAGGCGGGCTCCTGATTGCGATGCTTGGAAAATGTATTCCCTTGTTCTCCAGGTGGGCTCCTGATTGCGATGCTTGAAAAATGTATTCCCTTGTTCTCCAGGTGGGCTCCTGATTGCAACAAAGATAGACAAACAAAGAAAATTTCCTGCCCCAGTATGGTGACGGGGCACATCATGTTATCGGATATTAAGATTAAAGTCTAAAATTTAGATTGTACTTCCCTTGTTTTTCAAGTGGGTGCCTGACCGCCGAAACTTGTCATGGATTCCCTTGTTCTCCAGGTGGGCTCCTGATTGCAACAGAATAGACAAACAAAGAAAATTTTCTGCCCCAGTTCGGTAACTAGGTACAGCATATTATCAAATATTAAAAATTAAAGGCTAAAATTGGATTATACTTCCCTTATTTTCCAGGTGGGCGCCTGACTGCTGAAGCTTGAAAAGTATTCCCTTGTTCTCCAGGTGGGCGCCTGCTTGCAATGCTTGAAAAGTATTCCCTTGTTCTCCAGGTGGGCTCCTGACTGCAACAGAATAGATAAACAAAGAAAATTTTCTACTCCAGTTTGGTAACTGGGTACAACATGTTATCAAATATTAAAAATTAAAGGTTAAAATTGAATTATACTTCCCTTATTGTCCAGGTGGGTGCCTGCTTACTGCATTAGAAAATGGATTCCCTTTGTTCTTCAGGTGGGCTCCTGCTTACTACCTTGGAAAGTATTCCCTTGTTCTCCAGGTGGGCTCCTGCTTGCTGAACTTGAAAAGTATTCCCTTGTTCTCCGGGTGGGCTCCTGACTGCAACAAAATAGACAAACAAAGAAAATTTTCTGCCCCAGTTTGGTGGCTGGGCACATGGATGAGTGTTAAACTGAATTATGTTACTAATTATTATAAAAATTTGAAAGCTAAGTCCTATTATACAGGGAGGTCCTGACAACTCCTAACAATTATGAACCTAAGTTATATCATTCAAAGGTATTACTTCCACTACATTGTTATCAAAGAGGTCTTAACTACCCCCATTATCCAGGAGGATCATGACAACTTCTAGTTAAAAGGCAATTTTAACCTAAATTATATCTACTAAAGGTACGAATTCTACTATATCTTGTTATTCAGACTGACCTTAAAACTACGTCCCATTATCCAGGAGGGTCCTGAAAACTCCTAATTGAAACCTATCCAAAACATGCAAACTTTAGAACGAACTGATATTCCTTTATACTAGGTTATGTTTCTAATGATTGTTTTGACATTAAAACTAAGTCCCATTTTCCAGGAGGGCCCTGAGGATTTCCAGTCATACCTGTTTGGGTCCTGCATTTCGTTACGGAGGATTTCTCCCAAACTTCTGCCCATGTTTCAATCAAAGAAAAATCTTGTCAGTTTAAAATATGGTGGTTGGTTTGTGGCCTTGAACTTTGAAAGTGCCCAACATCCTCCATTTGCTGCATTGAATGAATCGGCGCCTCCCCACTCAAATATGTATGTTGTTCCTTCTTGTATTAACCCATGGTCCGGTCCTAAAGGTCTACAGCCCCCTTATTTGTCATGTTAACTTTGATTTTTTTTTCTTAGAAAGTCTTGCTCATTACTGGTTTGCCACACTTTGTCCATCCTATCATAGGAATTCTTTTGATTTATTCACCCTTACCCTTCATCTGTTGCGCTGTTCCTGAGTTGATACGTACCAAACCCTTGTATTTCACACGAATCCCCAAAGCATATTGACTGCCCCCACTCAATATGTATGTTGTTTTCCTTGATCTAACCACTGGCTTTGCTTTGCTCCTTTATTTGTCATGATAACTGATTTCCATTTGAAGACCTTAATCGTTCCTTGACTGGCCACTTCCTTTGTCAGAATATACCTCTTCTCCGTTCGAACCCCATACTTCTATTTGTTGTATTGCTCCTGAATTTACACTTACCAACCTTTGTGTCTCAACATGAACCCCAAAGCATTTTAATTGTTACCAACTTCAGTGCATATGTTACTCTTTTCTAATCTAAACCACCGGCCTTGCCCTTGAGGTTTATTGTTCCATCGCTAGCCATGATAACTTTGATTTCTTTTTGGAAGATTTTGATTGTCATTGGTGTACCCTCCTTTGTCAATCCTATCACGGGGAATTCTTTTGATCTGTTTTACCTCGCCCTTCATTTGTTGTGTTGTTCGTATATCGAGTCTTTGTATTTCCCAAGGATCCCCAAAGAATATTGACTGCTGGAAACTCAATCATGTCTGATGTTATTTCCTGACTTATGACAATTTGATTTGCTGGCAAGATCCCATTTTGTGCAATTGGAAAACTTGGTGGCAAATTTTGGAGTCATTTCTCACTTGTTATGACCAGACAGACTCAAGAAGAGGGAAAGACAAGATGGGAAGAATAGAGTGAAGGAGAATGGAAAGAGACGATTCCTAATAAGAAACCTACAGAGTATAAGACCATCAGATGTAGATACCGACTCTAGCGACCTTGACATCCACCTGCAACATACTCCTTTTAGCAAATCTGATGTTCAGCCCTTGTTACAATTTTCGCCGTGAAACTGGTCTTCAATGCTCTATTTACCCGATCTGGTTCACAATCCTTAGTCGACTTATGGTGCCCATAGGGTTTTCACCCTCAAGCCTCTCTCATTTTGATTTTTCTCTCAACTCACTATCGCCTTACGATGCCCATGAAGGTTTTCACCAATAAGACTCTCTCATTTTGATTTCTCTCATCTTGGGGTACCCGTGGTGGTTCTCATCATCATGAATCTCTACTTCTTCATTTCCTTTGTTTGGACTGGAGTGTTGCCCCTGATGTGACTCACCTTTGCTTGCTTGTCTCGGCATCTCTTGAAGACTGGTCGGAAGGTCTTTCCTTGGACCGTAATGCAGGATTTTGGATGGGATTTAGAAAGAAGGGTATAAAGGCTCAAAATATTTTAACGTTGGTTCAAAATTACAACTTTCAAAATCATATTTCTTGCAAAATCAACCATAACTTCTGCCCCAGTTTCCTTCTTGAGGATTCTTGGCTTTTTTCTTTTGTTGTGACTGAACCTCCGTGAGGCTGCCTACGCACCCTTTCGGGATCAAGTCTAACGTAGTTCAGGTGACTACATTTGTTGTTGCGATGTTTCCTTCCTTCCATTCTTCTTTTCTTTTTCATTTCTTTTCCTTTCTTTTTCCTTTTTTTCTTTCTTTTCCTCTTTTCTTTTTCTTTTCTTTTATTTCTTTTCTTTTCTTTTCTTTTTATTTTCTTTTTCTTCTCTTTCTTTTCTTTTCTTTTCTTTTTTTTTTTCACTATTTTTCTCTTGTTTCTCCACTTACTTCCCCATTCGAACTTGCGAGCCTTATTAATGATTCCGAAAGAGGGGTATGCAAGAAAATAATCGAGGCTCAAAGGGGTAACAAAAGATAAAGTGTTTGGGTAGCAGAATAAAATGCCTTCGTCATTCCAATCTTCAAAACATACCAAGTACAAACTACACAATTAAACAAGCTAAGGAAAACACACAACACTTTTTGATTGATTCACATATTTGCCTTCTGTGTTTGCCGATTCTTAGCACCATTGGACAACAATCCTGGTACCGTGAACGGTCCCTTTAGACTTGGGGCATTCTTGCCTTTGGCTTTAAACTTATGAGGCATGATACATTTCCACAATATTTCTTTATGTTCTATTTGCCTCCAGTTTCACTTGATTCAGGCTTCAAAGTATTCCAATATATTCTTATTTCTTTCGAGTGCCCTTACATCTTCAACATTGTTTCATTGCTAAACTGCCCTTTCTAACACCAGGTCGAGAATTATGTGTGCATGTCATGTCACTAAAATCAGCATGAAAAGAATTGTAAAATGATTAGAAATGAAATGACTAGAAATGTCAGGAAACAGAGAATTGTATTAGACTGATGATGAAAAAGATTGAAACAACAACACAAACAGACTAGACCAGAATTACAAACCTAAACGGCGCTAAACAAGCTTTTATTACTAAACAAATAAAAGTGGAAAGATAGAAGGGTTTGACTCACAAGACAATATCCAGATTACAACCCTGAAATAACCCGGACAATCAGAAATGACACCAAAATAAACCACCAAAAACTCCACTCTGGATGAGCAAGAGATGGAGCGTCTTCCCAATTACCATGCCCAGCATCTTAGCCACTGAGTTTCACATCAATATTGCCCAGACCATTATTGACTTTAATCAACAAGTTCCCAAGATAAATCGCATGCTCCTTGCCATTGTCATTGACCACAATTACCCCTTCTTGAATCATTCTTTCTATTTCCCTTTTCAAAGAACGACAATCTTCAATGCTATGCCCCTGGACATTAGAGTGTACATGCATCGAACAGTAGGATCAAAACCTTTCGCATTTGGGTCTGGAGTATATCCAAGGAGCGGCTTAATCAGGCCAAAATTTTTAACTTTTCAACTTTTCAAAACAAGCTTGTATAGGATTCACCGATGGGCGTGAAATTATCCTTTTGCCTTTGTTTCCCTCCATGCCTCAGTTTTCTAGGATTGTTGGATTCTTGAAAGTGTTGTGAAGACACACGAGAGCTTTGGGCTGCTGGTGCCTGCTTCAGGGAGAGACTTGGTGGTGGGACAAATGGCCGGATGTTATTTGGTGGATGAGTGGCTTATGTGGAGTTTGGGGACGTTCACGAGATCGGTATTGTGGTTGAAAGTGTTTAGCGAGGACGACCACCGGACCCTGTCGTCGGCGGAGGCTATGACCTGATGGCTGGACAAAAGATCGGGTGTTGTTCAGGGGATAGGTTTGGGGTTGGTGTTGAGGTTGAACAGGTTTGGCAAGAATAATTACCGGACCTTGTTGTGGGTGGGGCTTAGCAACACCTTTTCTGTTAATGGCAGGACCATCTCGAGAAACCTGTTCATTCCACTTGAGCCAAAAATCCTTAAAACTCTCCTTGGGTTTCTTTTCCGTCTGAGATAGGGAGGAGCAATTTAGGGCAAGGTCTTTATTGTACTGAAAATTTTGAACAAAGTCTCGAGCCATGTCACCAATGTAGGCCATTTGTCAACATCGTGACGATTATGTCATTCTAAAGTTGCCCCAGTCAAGCTCTTACTAAAGTATGCCATTAAAAATCATCTTTATCCCCAACACTTTTTATTTTATTGCAATAGACCCTCAAGTGGGCTACCGGATCTCCACACCCATCGTACAAGTTAAAATTTGGCAATTTGAATCCTGCGGGCAAGCGAACGCCAGGAAACGCAGACAGTTCTTTGCAAGCCGTGTTACCATGGCCTCTCATTTCTGGCATATTTTTTAAGGATTGTTCTTTTGGCTTTATGGCTATTTCATCTCGCCCTAATTTTTCAGTGACCTTTTCATTTCCGGTGTGAAGCTCATCCTGAGGGCTCTTCCCATATTCATTGTTGGGGCTAGTGGATATGACAGGAAACGTTGGTGGTGGTGGGGGTGGTGCCTTCCCAGTCATCCAGGCTTGATACATATATGCCATGTGTCGTCTTAACATCCGCACCTCCTCATTCAACCCATTATCAATCAACTGAGGCCGGGCACCAATATTAATCAACTCAGTTCTGTTGTCATTTGCCATTGCCTTTTGTCCTTGTCTTGCAATGAGGAATTACCGTTTTAAAACCATAAACCAACCACCTTTCTGAAATGACAAAACGAAGCCACCATGTTAGCGTTAGGGTATTTACTGATTTTTTTTTCCGCTATTTCCCTTTCTTTTTGCCTTTTTGTGGTTTTTTCCTCTTTTTTTTCTTTTTCTTTTGGTTATGGTTATGGTCGAATCCTACATGGATTGCCTACGTATCATGACCTTGCATGAATCAGACCGAGCGTAGTTCTTGCAAATTAATGCAAACTAAAGAGATAATTTTCTGGGAATTTTCAAATTTTCACTAATGATTATTGCGATTACACCACAATTAGACTAATCTAGGAGTACATCGAAGCTTCAAATCCTGGGACCCATGGGGCATCACTCAGCATTGCCATAGGCTTCCGCAAGACTGAGAATGTTTCAATGTCAACTGAGATTATTTTTAACAGCAACTGGCCATGTAATGGCTTATTTTGACAAAGTGACTGTTTTTGCAAAATTTGTTTCAAAGGATACACACTTGATGATCAAAATTTCTCATCCTAGGGCCCATGGGGCATCACTCAGCATCGCCACAGGCCAACGCAAGACTGAGAAAGTTTTAATGTCATTTGTGACTATTTTAACAAAACTGGCCATATAATGGTTATTTGATAAATGCTTATTTTTATAAAAAAGTTTAGATGATCAAACTTGATTTTACGGATACGTCTTATCAACACTTTCGGAAAGGAGATTTTAAGGTTGTGCCCGCAAACCGTTTTAAATTGACTCAAGGTGGCTATTCTTGCAGAAACGGCCTTCCGGCGTCCTTTTGAGGGACATTCGGCTTATTTTAAACAAGAAAGACATTGCCCGACTTATTTATAACAAAATTTAAAATTTGACATTTTTTGGCTATTTTTTGTAAAAGGGGTGGTTGGACCCGTCAAGGGTTGCCTACGCATCTCACATCCGGTGAGAATCAAACCAGCGTAGTTCGGGCAAAATTAATGAACTATTTTAAAACAAGACGCTTTTCATTCTTTTTTATTTTTGACATTTCAAAAGCAAATAACAAAATTACTTGCAAAAGCAATATTTTTTTTTTATTTTCATTTTTCATGGCAAAACAAACTATTTTCATTTTCTATTTTTTTTTAAAACAAGACAAAATAACGACTCTCTTTTTTTTTCTTTTTCATTTTCAACAAACAATAAAACAGCCTATTTTATCCTAAAATAAAGTCTCTTTTTCTTTTTCTTTTTCTTTTTCTTTTTCTGCGAATAATTTCCAAAAATAAAGACTCTTTTTTCTATTTTTCCTTTGATTTTAGTAAAACAAACTAAAAACAAAACATTTCCATTTTTTCATTTTTTTTTGAAATTTTAGCAGAGTTTCGATAGCATTTGGACATCGGTTTTTTTAAAACTAAACAATTAATTCTTTACACTGCTATTTCTCTCTTTTTCTCAATTTCACAAAATTTTGGATGTTCAAAAACCAGTCAGCATGCGGGCCCGAGACAAATAAATGCAACACGTAAAATGCATCATGGTGGTCATTTCATTTCCAGTTACCTGTCCTAGACGGACCCAACCCCTATGTTGAGTCCCCTAAGTCATATGCACATGATGCAAATCAGCGCTCCTACTAGGGATCCGGCATGAAGTCAAGTTATTCTAAGTTCAAAACCTTGGTATTTGTTCTAGATTGTATACCCGAGCGGACAACTCGAGTCGAGGAGGGGGCTACGTACGGGGGACCCGCGTGATCGTCCGGCTTAGTAAATTGTCCGGCCTCTTTCTTATTTCAAGGTATTGACACTAACAGAATAGGAAGTCTCAACCAGTAAGCACATCCCCGTAGGTGAGAAGAGAAGGGTTTCGGCACAGTTTATATACAGTTCAGATAATATCAAAGCGGTAAACATTTAGCACATTAAGCATGAAACATGTAGGAAAATCAGATATAACCAAATACAACAATTTATCTAAGCTAGAATTCTGAACCCCGAACAAAATGTTCTGGGTTCTTATCCCCACGGAGTCGCCAGAGCTGTCACATCTCCTTTTTTCCCTACATCCCGTGAAGGCGTAAAGGAGTTTTTCCACTTAAAGGACAATCGAAACGGGATTCGTTTATTAAGGGATTCAGAGTCGCCACTTGGGAGATTTATGGTGTCCCAAGTCACCGGTTCAAATCCCGAATCGAGGAAAGGATTGAATCTGTTTAACAGTCCGCGCACCAGAAATCCGGGTAAGGAATTATGTTAACCCGGGAGAAGGGGTTAGGCATTCCCGAGTTCCGTGGTTCTAGCACGGTCGCTCAACTGTTGTATTTGATTTTATCTGATTTCAAAACATGTTCTAACTTGTGTGCCTTTTATTAGTAATCCGCTTTTATTTTATTTTTTTATTTTTTTTATAAGAATTGCAACGTCGTGAAAATGCGTCTCGCACCACGTCGCACCAGTGCACCCGTGATTGTCAACACATTTTGACTTCGTTGAGATTTGGATTTGGGTCACATAAATGTGCACCCGTATTTAGGAAGGTAATATTATTAAAATACACGCCTAAAGCAACTACGCGTTTATTATCTTTGGAGAAGACCGTAAAATTTGCTAAACGATCCTCCCGAATTCTAAGTATTTTTATAACTATTTATTGAGGGCCCCGCATTTTGTAGTTCGATTCGGCGAGGCTCATCTCATTTTATTTAAAGGACAATCCTAAAGTAGCTATGATTTTCTATTTGGTTTTTGTCTCTAATAAAAAAAAAACCTAATTAAACAAAATATGTGAAGGGTCCAATATTCCCTAACTCCGTTCAGAATCGAGCCCAAACGTATGATGGTCCAGGCCCAAATGTACATGGATATACGAACTGAACCTGGGCCGCTCATTAAAGCACTGAGGCCTACACTTTTGACAATGGGATGTTGAACCCAAATCCTTAAAACAGATCAAGCTTCACTTCAATTTAAACAAGTAGTCACTGAAATTGCTTCAATTTGTTTTACTCAAATCCAGATGATACTAACTGCTTTGATTTAAATGTTGTACTCAAGCTTATGTATTACTGAACAGATCACTGCATTATTCTGAATGTGTTGATCAAACTAAAATATCACCGGCTAAATTAACTATCAAACTTAATGGGCTAATATAACAAGCATGTACATTTGTTGTCAGATTCTACCCTCGCTCTAATGCTCACCCAAAAACATTACTTCAAATCCATATATCAAATAGATTTGGAGCAATTAGTCATATGCGGCTGTTAAACTAAGAAGTAATACAAACAGACATAAGACACTGTCCAGTACATCCCGTGGAGTTTCAGTTAATACAATTCAAAGTTGCTTACACAATTTAATTAACAAAACTCAACTAATAGGGCAGGAATTAACTGAGCTAGACTATGAACAAATGCAGAAAGGTACATAAGATCAACAGGTGAAAATTCAACGAGGTTCCATTCCAACTTCTTAACATCATATATCACACCACCAAGGTTCGAGACAAGTACCTGGTATTCGAATCAAAATTGAAGAGATAGAGGTCAGTAGCAGCAACAATAACCCAGTAGCAAACCAAGAGTAAGTTCAGGGATCCAAAACGTTTGAACACCAAGCAGGAGCAGCAAATCAATCCAAAACAAATTCGAACAAAACTCAAACGACCTTCAAATGAACCCAAAACGACTCACAATGATTCAAAACCCAAACTGATCCTAAAATGTTTAAATTGAACCCAAAATCCACTAGAAACACTTCTGGACTTCAATTACCAGAGATTGAGCTAAGAAATGCAAATCACCCACTAAAACTTGAATTTAACCTAAGAAATTGAATAGAGAAGTATTTTTTGTAGATTTTCTATAATTTTATGGTTCTTCTACAGCTTTTGTGTATTTTTTCTTTGATTTTCAGATGAAGAGGGGATTTCAAATACAGATCTGTGGGAGATGTTTTGTGGGGAATTTTGGGGTTTTCCCAAACTTCTGAAACAAGGCGGAATGCCTTGCCTTTTATAGGCAAAAGTGAGGGTATCCCTCAGATTTTTTAATTTCATTCTAGTCCCTTATTTCTTTTACTTACTCAACAACTTAACATTCATGTTTATTGATATTACACGGTGATCCCTAGTCTGGAAGCTTCTAGATTAGTTGCCAACACATTATCCTATCCTAATACCCAAGTTACCCCTATCATCTTCTTAAAATTTCAGAAAGACCTCTACTAGAAGTGTCTAGAGGCTTTCCCAATTTCCACTTGCTCCAATTTCCTAATTTACCCTTTTCAGTTACTGATATCTACCCTCCTAATATGAAATCCCCAAACTGACCCTTAAACAATTGATTATTACACCCCTGCTTTGACCTTTAAACCCCCTACGTTTCTTTTAACTATGAACTCTGGAAACCCTGAACATTTTCAAATCAAACCAAACAATTTTCTGAAAGGAATCGACAGGCAAACTGAATCTAACGGCATTAAACTCTAAAACCAAAAATGTGAAATAAAATCAGCAACAAACCATTGTTAGACCAGCTAAACATTAATTAATTTGAAATCCAATTTTGGCTACAAGAAGGAGAGAACATAGAGGAAAGAAAATTAAAAGGAAAGAGTGGAGGACGAGGACAACAAAGATGAGTACCTAAGATTTGGAGTTTTACTGGCCTATGGTCTTACGTGGAGTCCGGCGACCTTGAACAAAGCCAAAACGGTTATCATGACCTTTCGACTCAGATTAAACCCGCAATCTTCCAAGAAATCAACGAAGATGATTTTGAGATCTAAAATTTTCCTTTCAGAACTAGACTTGAAGTTTGAACATATGGGTGCGGGCTTTTGGCTAGGTATTTGGGGCATGGGAGGTAAAGGAGGTCATGTATCGTTAATTTGGTGGTGATTTGAGTCGGCGCCTCCACAGGAGAATTTCATGGCGGATCTAGGGTTTACAACTTCAAACTGATATTCGACGGGTCTGATTTTTATTTGAAGGGGGTGGTTTGGATATTTGAGAAGAAGAGGTTGAGAGGAGTTTAGGGGGTAACTTTGGTGTTGTTTGTTGTAACTATTGTCATCGCCGCCGGCGAGTCATCGGAGGGTATGGGGCGTCGCTGTTTAGTGAGGGAGAAGAGGGACGGGTTCATTTGGTCTTAGATTAGACTGAAGGATTTGGACAATATTATAAAAAATGGGGATGGAATTTTGGCCGTTGGATCAGGGAAAATCAAAGGTTGTGATTAAGTGATGACGAAACGACGTCGTTTTGGATGGGGCGGATTTGGATCGGATCGGGTGGGTTTTGGGCTTGGACTGGGCGTGAATTGTCTTGGGCCAGGCAATTTTGGCCCAAATTGGCACCTTATGAAGACCAAATTTTTTTTAATTATTTTTCTTTTATCTCTTTTTGTTTTGTTTTTGTTTTCATATAGTATTTTTTTATTTTTTTATTTTTCTAATTTTATAAAACTGCAACAATTAAAATAAAGTCCTAATATATTTCAAAATTAAACTAATTAATTCCTAAAATTATTTTAAAAATCTATTTCGGGATGAATTCACAATTAAACAATTAAAATGCAAAAGTGAACTATTTTGTGATTTTTCATGTTTGGTTCTAAAACAAGCTAACCCCTAATTGATCCTAAAAATATGAAATTATATCGTAAATGCAGATGCATATTTTTTTTTTTTGTATTTTATACGAATAAACATGCAACCAATCAACACAAAATTCACAAAAAATTGTAAAATCATTTTATTTGAAGCTTTTGGAAAAATTTGCTTAGGGCAAAAATCACGTGCTCACAGTGTCAAAAACCACGGGTGCATTTATGTGACATGATTCGAGACGTGTTTTCACGATGTTGCAATTCTTTTTTAAAAATAATAATAAAAGCGGTTTAAAGTTAAAAAGCACATAAGTTAAAATATATTTTAAAATCAAATAACTAATCCAGGTATAACAGTTGAGCGATCGTGCTAGAACCACAGAGCCCGAAAATGCCTAACACCTTCTCGCGGGTTAACAGAATTCCTTACTCGGATTTCTGGTTCGTAGACTGTTAATAGAGTCATATTTTCTTCGGTTCGGGATTCAACCGGTGACTTGGGACACCATTAATCTCCCAAGTGGCGACTCTGAATCTTAATAATAAATCCCGTTCCCATTATCCTTTGAGTGGAAAAACTCCTTTACGCCCTTGCGGGTATAGGAAAAAGGAGGTGTGACAGCTCTGGCGACTCTGTTGGGGACATGAACCCAGAACTTTTGGTTCAGGGTTCAAGAATTCAAGCGTAGAATAATTGTTGTATTTGTCTTTGTTTATTATCTTATATTTTTACATGTTGGGCTTAATGTGCAAAATGATGCTTTTATCGCTTTGATATTATTTGAATTGTATATATAGAACTGTTACGAAACCTCTCTCTTCTCACATCCAGGGATGTGCTCGCTAGTCGAGACTCCCTATTCTGTTAGTGTCATAAAGTAAGAAAGAGGCCGGACAAGTTACTAAGCCGGATGACCTTTTAGTTCCCGGTACGTTGCCCCCTCCTCGACTTTAGTTGTCCGCTTGGGTACACAGTCTAGAACATATACTCAGGTTTTGAACCTAGAATAACTCAGCCTCATGCTGGATCCCTAGTAGGAGCGCTTATTTGCATCACGTGCATTTTAACTTAGGGGACTCAACACAGTGGTTGGGTCCGTCTAGGACAGGTATCCGAAATAACAGACCATCTTGATGCATCTTATGTGCTACAGTGTTGCATTTATTCAAGGGGAAAATGGTCATTTGGCAGACCAAGATATTTGAGGCAAATGAAAAAATGAAAAAGAAAAAAAAAGGGAAAAAGAAATAAAAGAGGGTGAAGTGTGAAAATAAATCAAGTGGGGTCTAGTTATGTTTTTGTTACATTTTATTAAGAAAAAGACCAAAAAAGAAAAAAAAATGAAAATTTCAAAAGATTTTGCATTTTTATCATTTTTCAAAAATCAAAAATCAAAAAAAAAAGAAGAAAAAGAAAATCCAAAAAAGAGTTGGCATGTTTCATCATTTTCAAGGAAAAGACAAAAAATATTTTCTTTAAGTTAGTTGTTTTGTTTAATTTTTTGCCTGTATCCAATCTGCCCGAACTACGCATACCTGATTTTCGTCTTTCGAGGCATGATACATAGACAACCTACATAGGGTCCGATCTTCCTAGTGAGTTTATGTTCTTGGCTTTGCGGGGTCTTAGCCAAATTTTACACTTCTAGCCACCTTTTGGCTAAATAAGTCATTTTGCAAAAATAATCGCAACCATGTCTTGCATATGTTTAATAGAGAATGTTATTGTCTCACCTAGTGTTGGTTTAAGTTTTCTTATACAGGTGTGAATTTACTAACCAGAGTTTGAGCAGGACAGATACCCCATGACCGCTGCATTCAGGAGCTGCTTAAGGAGATTTATTTTTATTTTTAGTTATTTTTTAGTATGTTTTTTTATGTCGTCATTTACTTTCTAGTTTTGTACAGTAATGTCAAGTTTTTTGTCATTTTGTAAAGGCATGGTGTAATTCAAAAAAAAAAAGATGTTGCATTTTATATTTCCATTATAAGTTTCTTTAGAATACTAATTCTAGAAATGAAGAAGACAAAAATTGAGGTTGTTTTTCCTTTAGGCAATTAATATCTAAGACTTAAAATAAGTTATTTTATGTTTCCTTTAGTATATTAGGACCAAAATTCAAAAAAAAAAGAGAATTTTCTTTTAGTACTTCTTTAAAAGCTTTCTTTGAGGTGTTAATTCCAAAATCCAAAAAGATTTTCTTTTGAGGTATTTTTTTGGGAAATTAATGAAAAATAAAAAAAATCTTTTCATTTTCATTAGAACTTTAGGATATTGTATATAAAAAAATATACTTTATCTTTTGTTTATCATTAGAAATTCTTTTTTAGGCAATCAAAATTGAAATCCAAAAACATTTTATTTTATCTTCTTCATTGCTTGTTTCATATCTTGCATCAGGATATCAAATGAAAATCCAACACATTTTTGAGGTTTATTGTTTGGACTTCATTTCAGAAAAAAAGAATCAAAAAATATTTTTCTCTTGTAGGATTTTTCCCTAGTAATTTTCCATAGAGTGTTTGTTTTAAAAAGGAAAAAAGAAGCAAAGAAAAAATGCCCGTTAAGCTTGAGTTTGGAATAAGTTATAGAATATTAAGTCTAGAAAATTCAAATTCTTTTATTTCTCTTTTCTCATCAGAGAAGTTATACAAAAAAAAACGTCAGTTTGTTCTCGATCTTCCAGAAGTAAGCAAAGATCTGATTCATGCGGGGTCATGATACATAGGCAACCTACATAGGGTTCGATCAAATTATTTTTTTATTTATTAAAAAAATGGAAAAAAAGAAAGAAAAAGAAAAGGAAAAAAAAAAGGTAGAATTGTGGGATGTAACGAGAAGGAAGAAAAGAGCGATAAAAAAAGGGGGGAAAAATGAGCGAGCCAAGAAGTGCTAGAAAAAGCAAAGGAAGGAGAGGATTGAAATGAAAAATTGGGATGATACCAACTGATCTTCGTACCCTCGAAGCCATTTAAGAACCGATAACTGTGACTAGGTGCATTGCACACAATGTGAGATTTTTGCTGTTAAATGCCTTAACGCTAACGTGATGGCTTCATTTTGTTATATTCATAGCAGAAAGGTGGTTGGTTTATGCTTTAAAGTGATAATTTCTTTCTACAAAAAAAAGTCAAAAGGCAATGACAGACAACAACAAAATCGGGTTGATTGATACCGGGGCCTGAAAGCATCGCTTGCCCACGGGGTTCAAAGTGCCAAAATTTAACTTGTATGATGAGTGTGGAGATCAGGTAGCCCGCCTAATGGTCTATTGCAGTAAAATGAGAATTGTTGGAGAGAAAGATGACTTGATTATGGCATATTTCAGTGAGAACCTGACTGGGGTAGCTTTGGACTGGCATATTCATCAAGATGTTGGTAAGTGGCATACATTGGGCGACCTGGCCAAAGATTTTGTGCGGCGCTTTCAATACAAATTAGGCGTTACCCTAGACCGTTCCTCCCTATCAAAAATGGAAAAAAAAAACAAAAGAAAGCTTTAGGGAGTTTGGGCTCAGATGGAAGGAAACAAAGGCAGAAAGGTGATTTCACGCCCATCGATTAATCCTACACAAGTTTGTTTGCAAAGTTAAAGCATTCTGGCCTAATTGAGCCGCTCCTCGGATATACTCCAGACTCATATGTAAAAGGCTTTGATCCTGCTGTGCAGTGCATGTACCACACTGATGCCCAGGGGCGTAGTATTGAAGATTGTCTCTCTTTGAAAAGGGAAATAGAGAGAATGATTCAAGAATGGGTAATTGTGGTCCATGACAGTGGCATGGAGCATGTGAATCCTCTTGGGAACTTGTTGATTAAAATTGATAACGGTCTTAGCAATATTGATGCGAAAATCAGTGGCTAAGATGTCGTGATTGGTAATTGGTAAGGCGCTCCATTTCTTGGTCAGCCGGATTTGAGTCTTGGTGGCTTATTTTGTTATCATTTCTGCTGTCCGGGTTATTTCAGGGTTGTAATCCGGATATTGTTTGTGACTCAAACCCTTTTATCCTTTCATTTTGCCTGTTTTGTTTAGTCGTAGTAACCCATTTAGTGTTGTCTAGGTTTGTTCCAGGGTTTTAACCCTAGTCTAGTTTGCTTGTCTTGTTGTTCGAAACGTTTCATCGCCTGTCTGGTGCAATTTCCTGTTTTCTGTTATTTCTAGCCATTTTCTTTTTTTTAGTTCTCTTTTCTTTCTAAAATTCTTTTCATGCTGGTTCTAGTGACATGGCATGCACATATAATTCTCACCCTAGTTTTAAAAGTCAATTTAGTCATAAGGCAATGAAATAATGTTGAAGATGTAGGGACATTTGGAAATAAGTAAAGGCACTTCGAGATAATTTGAAGCCCGAACCATGTGAAACTGGGGAATATAGAACATAAAGAAACCCTAAAGGCAAGTTTGCCAAATTTTCAGGGGCCGTTCGTAGTAAGGAAAGTGAGAGTGTTGTCCAATGGTGCTTTGTAGTCAACAGATGTAGAAGGCGGATGTGTGGATATGGTTACCGAGTCTGGTACAATCAAAAGATGTTACTAATATTTTCAGTGGTTTGTTTAAATTGTGTGGTTTGCACTTGGCATGCTTCGGAGACTGGAATGACGAAGGCATTTTGTTCTGCTATCTAAACACTTTATCCTTCGTTACCCCTTTGAGCCTTATTTATTTTCTTTCACACCCCTCTTTCGGAATCAGTAGCAAAGATCAGAAGCACAAGCGTGAAAGATAAATAAAGGAAAGAGAGAAAAGAAAATAATTAAAAGAGAGAGAAGAAAGGGAAAAAGAAAAGGAAAAAGAAGAAAAGAGAAGAAAAAGAAAAAAGAAAAAAAACAACAAAACAACAAAACAACAAAAAGTGAAAAAAAGGAAGAAAAGAAAAGAAGAGAAAACAAAAAGAAAAGAAAAATCACAACAACAAAGCAATCTCTATGCCCTGAACTACATTCGACTTGATTCCAAAAGGATACGTAGGCAGCCTCTAACTGAGGTTCAGTCACAGTCCCCAAGAAAGAAACTGGGATAGAAGTTGTAGTTGTTGTGAGAAATCTGATTCTAGAAGCTGTAATTTTGAACCCATGTTGAATTGTTTGAGCCTTTGATATCCTTTCTTTCTAACCCTATCCAAAATCCCACATTACGGTCCAAAGAAAGACCTTCTGATCAACCTTCAAGAAATGCCAAGTCAAGCAAGAAGAGGTAATCCATGTCAGGGACAACACTCTTGTCCAAGCAGAAAAATGATAAAAATGAGAGAGTCTTATTGGTGGAACTCTCACGGGTACCACAAGGCGAGGAAAGCTGAGAGAAGTTAAAAATGAGAGAGTCTTATTGGTGAAAACCTTTACGGGCACCATAAGGCGACGGTGAGCTGAGATAAAGACCAAAATGAGAGAGGCTTGATGGTGAAAACCCTTTGGGCACTACAAGTCGAATAAGGATTGTGAATCAAATTGGATAAGCGGAGCATCGAAGCCCAGTACCACGATTTAAGAGTACAACAAGAGTTGAACATCAGACTTGCTTAACAGAATAGGTTGCAGGTGCATATCATGGTCATTAGAGGTGGTATCCTCATCCGATAGGTTTCTACTTTGTGGTTTTCTTGTTAGGAATCATCTCTTTCCCATGTCCTTTACTCTGTTCCTTTTGTTGTGTTTACTTCCTCTTCTGAGTATGTTTGGTCATAACAAGTGAGAAATGACTTAAAAATCTGCTACCAGCTTTCCAATTTCACAAAACGGAATATGTTTAGCACATCAAAGTGTCATAAATCCGGAATGAACAACAAGCGCACTGAGCTGGTAACAATCAACATGCTTTAGGATTCGTTTGAAATACACAGGCTTGGTATATATCAATTCATGGACAATGCAACAGAATGAGGGCTAGGTTGAACGGATCAAAGGTATTTTCTGTAATAAGATTAACAAAAAGGGTGGTAAACCAGTGACAAGCAATATCTTCCAAGAAGAAATCAAAGTTATCATGACTAGCGATGGAGCAATAGACCTCGAGTCGAGAGCCAGTGGTTTGAGTCAAGAAAGAACATCATGCACACTGAATTTGGTAACAATTAATATTCTTTTGGGATCATGTGAAACACAAAGGTTTGGTAGATGTCAGTTCAGGAGCAATGCAACAGATAGAAGGTATTGGGTTCGAACGAGAAGAGGTACTTTCGGGGTTAAGATTTACAAAGAAAGTGGTTAGTCAAGGAACAAGCAGGGTCTTCGAATGGAAATCAGTTATCATGACAAGTGAAGGAGTAATAGACCTCAAGGTCAAGGCCAGTAGTTTAAGTCAAGAAAGAACAACATACACATAGAGTGGTGGGGCAATGAACGTGCTTTGGGATTTATATGAGACATAAAGGCTGGGGAGATGCGATTTCATGCAATGCAACAAACAGAGGATATTAGGTCTGAATGGAGAAAAGGTATTTTATGTGATGAGGACGACAGAGAAAGAGGTCAGTCCATAAACAAGAAAGGTCTTCGAGTGGAAATCAGTCATGGTGGGAAATGAAAGAGCAATTGCCCTCAAAGTCAAGGCCACAAATCAACCACCACATTTTAAACTGACAAGATTTTTTTGATTGAAACAGGGGCAGAAAATTTTTCCTTGTTTTTTCTATTTTGTTGGAGTCAGGCGCCCACCTGGAGAACAAGGGAATATATTTCGAATTCAGCAGTCAGACGCCCACCTGGAGAACAAGGTAATACATTTCAAGTTTCAATAGTCAGGCGCCCACCTGAAAAACAAGGGAAGTAAAATTCAAATTTTAGCTTTCAAGTTTTCGATATTGGATAACATTATGTGCCTAGCCACCAAACTGGGGCAGGAAAATTTTCTTTGTTTGTCTGTTTTGTTGCAATCAGGAGCCCACCTGGAGATTAAGGGAATACTTTTCAAGTTCAGCAATCAGGAGCCCACCTGGAGAACAAGGGAATACTTTTCAAAGTCCAGCGATCAGGATCCCACCTGGAGAACAAGGGAATACTTTTCAAGATCAGCAATCAGGTGCCCACCTGGAGAACAAGGGAATACATTTCAAGTTCAGCAATCAGGTGCCCACCTGGAGAACAAGGGAATACATTTCAAATTTTAGTATTTGGTAATATGACGCGCCCAGCCACCAAACTGGGGAAAGAAATGTTCTTTGTCTGTAATTTTGTTGAAGTCAGGCGCCTACCTGGAGAACAAAGGAATACATTTCAAGTTCAGTAGTCAGGCGCCCATCTGGAGAACAAGGGAATACATTTCAAGTTTCAGCAGTCAGGCGTCCACCTGGAGAACATGGGAATACATTTCAAGTTCAGCAGTCAGGCGCCCACCTGGAGAACAAGGGAATACATTTCAAGTTCAGCAGTCAGGCGCTCACCTGGAGAACAGGGAATACATTTCAAGTTCAGCAATCAGGCACCCACTGGAGAACAAGGGAAGTACAATTCAAATTTTAGCTTTCAAATTTTTAGTAATATTTGGTGACATAATGTGCCTAGCCAGCAAACTGGTGCAGGAAATTATCTTTGTTTGTCTATTTTGTTGAAGTCAGGCACCCACATGGAGAACAAGGGAATACATTTCAAGTTTCAGCAATCAGGCGCCCACCTGGAGAAAAAGGGAATACATTTCAAGTTTAGCAATCAGACGCCCACCTGGAGAACAAGGGAAGTACAATTCAAGTTTTAGCTTTCAAATTTTTAGTAATATTTGGTAACATGATGCACCCAACCACCAAACTGGGGCAAAAAAAAAATCTTCTTTGTTTGTCTATTTTGTTGAAATCAGGCGCCCACCTGGAGAACAAGGTAATACATTCGAGTCAGCAATCAGGAGCCCGCCTGGAGAACAGAGGCATTTATTTCAAGTTTTAGCAATCAGGAGCCCGCCTGGAGAACAGAGGCATTTATTTTAAGTTTTAGCAATCAGGAGCCCGCCTGGAGAATAGAGGCATACATTTAAAGTTTCAGCAGTCAGGAGCCCGCTTGGAGAACAGAGGAATACATTCAAGTTCAGCGGTCAAGCATCACTCGGGGAAAAGGCAAAACATCTTAGATCACAATTCAAGTCAGCAACAAAGGAGGCTTGCGGAAAGAATGTGAGTCAACAGTCCGAGACGACCAGCGAAAGTTGGTCACAATCCAAAATAATAAAAGAAGAGGAGAAACAAAAGAAGGAGAAAGTCAATCCAAATGCAGCAGTAGAGAAAGATGTGAATTGCTTAAGACATGATTGGAGTCACAAACGTGGTGTGGTGTCCGGGTTTTGTCTGAAACGCTGAGGAAAAATGAATTAGCACCTGCAACTAGCAAGCGTCATGGTTCAGATCCAAAGTCTGCATGAAGAACCATTCAAGACTCAAGATTAAGCTTCAGAAGACTTATAGATAGGAATCTTGTAACTCGTACTTGACAGGCTTAGCTAGTCTTTTTCATGTTTTGATTTTTGATGTAATAGCAGGACCGCGGATCGGAACCTCAGCAGAAAGGCACCTCGACTGGCTCTCCACCTCGGCATACTCCATCATCTCGCTCATTTCAGAACTACACGTGGCCTGATTACTTTATAGCCAAGGATATGTAGGCAGCTCAGATACCAGGGCTCGGTCACATTCTCTTTTCTCAGTTTTAGTCTCTTTAAATAAGGGTCGGGTCAAAAAACCTGTCTAGTCGTTCTTTGTCTGAAAATACTTCGTATTTCCAGTCAAAGAGGGGCAGTTGTAGACATGTGATTTTCGACCCTCCCTAAGATTTTTATATTTTAGCACGTAAATATTCGATTAAGTCCTAATATAGCTATTTCAACTCATTTTGACTTTTTACTTTATTTTAGTACAAGAAAAATAAAAATTACAAAAAATATTTTAGTTTATGTATTTTTTATAAATTTTGAAAGAAAATACAAAAAATAGTACCTTGTTTTTATCTTCATATAATTTCAAAAAAAAACACAAAAATAGTTTCAATGTTTAGTTTAATTAATTAAGATTAGCTTCGGCATTGTGTAGTATTTCTATCTTATTCTTTAAAAAATATATATATATATATATATATATATATATATATATATATAATAATAAAAAAAATATTCTTTGTGTAGTCTAGGGACCCTTCTACACTATTCTTTGGGATAAAAAATAAGTAAAAAGACCCTAAGGACTTAACACAAAACGACCTAGGGACTAATTGACAAATACACAAAATTACACCTAGACCTAGACTCTACCTATAAATAATACTTAAAAAAATATCGAAAAAAGGGGAGATAGGCCTGGAGCTGCGCAGCTTGGCGATACACAAGAACCCCCCTGAAAACATCGTGAACTTCTCAGCCATTCTCATGGCTTCTCAAGCAAAAAGACAATAACGATCTCTAACCAGAATTAGGCGATTCCAACAGCCAGCGCACCTATCTCTGAAAGCACCTCTGAATTTCCAACGAACCCACCCTAGCGACAACTAGTTTCAGCCACTAAACCCATCAAGACGACCCCTAACACAACAGAACGCTATTGCCTCTGTTTTTGTTTTTTCTTTCCCATTCACGATAGCCTCCAGTACCATCCCGCTATTATGTTCTCAAAAATCACGCGCACACATGCAATTACGTCAAGGTTGATTTGAGGTCATCGCTATCCGTTCGAGGCTCAGTTCCCTGTTCGAGGTTGCGATTCCGGTCCAGATGCCTAGTCTATAGCTCACTTGAATGCTTTGCTGTCCTAGAGCTTTATTTTCATTGTACTTGCTCCAGAATTTCAATATATAAGGTCAGTCCTTCCGTTTGGTTTTTTCCCGTCTGCTGCTTTTGTTCCCATGACTAGTTTTTAATTTGGAATGATATTGTTGTATACTAATTGTTTGAGCTATATTCAAGCATTTCCGATCTATTTTATTATGTGGGATTGAGATTGTCTTTAGGTAATTCTGTGATTTTAAGGACTGGGCTGAGTTTTGCTTTTTGAACAATGTTAGTTCTTTGTTCTTGCTGTTCGATGTAGAAGTGGTAGATGGGGACAAAATATTTGAATCTCGCTGAATGTCGCATTAATCTGCCTCGTCTCGTTCAGTAATGCTCGGATCTATTATTTGTGCTTGCTAGCTTTTTGTTAATTCTTATATATATTGTAAGTCGGTGTGTATTTCGAATCATTCACGAGTAGTTGATTAGTATCCATGTTCTAAAGTTCATTTTCGGGTGTTCCAACTACTTTTTCTTGGGCATTTCATCATGTTTGCCTCTTTTTCGCTCACGATGATTGCACGCAGAAATTGATTTTGTGTCATTCTTTTGAACATGTCGATTGTTTTGTAAATACTGACGGTAGTTTTTTAGTCTTCGACATTGATTGTAATCCCCCAATTGGAAAAGTGTTCATTCTTATAAAGTTATGGGATCTCTGTGTTTCTTACTTGGATTTGTGAATTGTTTCTCCACAATCATTTTGGTCATAAGGTTAGTAAACCATAAGATGAAATAGGTGCATTGAGTTGGCACTATTTAAAAGCAGGTTGTGAATAAGCATGAATCGCACAGTTTGCTTATGCTCGTAATAAGATTGTCACGGTAACAGGTACAGTTCCCGTGACGTAGTTGTGGTATTAAATTTCGAATTAGCTTTAAATATGAACATCTTTAATTCGTTTAGTTGAGTAGATTCGAGGTGTGCCGTGCCAAATAAAATTTCAATTGCACGGCCCTCGCTTTAATTAATTTTGTTTTATCCTTAGAATTCGAGGTGTGCCATTTAGCGAATTTTTATGGCCCTCACAAAGTTGCTAACGCGTAGTTGCTTTAGGCGCGTCCTTTGAATAATTTACCTTCTTAAACTCGGGTGCATATTTATGTGACCCAAATCCAAATCTCAACGAAGTTGAAATGTGTCAAAAACCACAGGTGCATTTATGTGACGTGGTTCGAGACGTGTTTTCACGACGTTGCAATTCTTTTTTAAAAATAATAATAAAAGCGGTTTAAAGTTAAAAAGCACATAAGTTAAAACATGTTTTAAAATCAAATAACTAAGCCAGGTATAACAGTTGAGCGACCGTGCTAGAACCACGGAACCCGGGAATGCCTAACACCTTCTCTCGGGTTAATAGAATTCCTTACTCGGATTTTTGTTCGTAGACTGTTAACAGAGTCATATTTTCCTCGGTTCGGGATTCAACCGGTGACTTGGGACACCATTAATCTCCCAAGTGGTGACTCTGAATCTTAATAATAAATCTCGTTCTGATTGTCCTTTAAGTGAAAAAACTCTTTTATGCCCTTGCGGGTATAGGAAAAAGGAGGTGTGACATAAGGCTCAGATGTGATTTCCGGTGATACGGTTAGCTTTGGGAGATGATTTGTAACTTAGGAGTGTGATCGGAATTGATTTTGGAGGTCCGGTGTAGAATTAGGCTTGAGTTGGCGAAGTTAGTATTTTGGCTAATTCCGGTTGATGGGTGAGATTTTGATCTGAGGGTCGGAATGGAATTTTGAGAGTTGTTGTAGCTTCGTTAGGTGATTTTGGATATGTGCGCAAAACTTTAGATAATTCGGACGTTGTTTGGTTGGGTTTTTGACCAAATGTGAGTTTCGGAAGTTCTTGAAGAACGTAGGCTTGAATCCGATGTGATTTGATGGTTTTAGCGTTTTTTGATGTGTTTTGATGATTGGATCAAGTTCGAACAAGGTATTGATCATGTTTGTGTTTTTGTTAGAGTTCCTGGGGGCCTCGAGTGAGTTTTGGATGGTCTAACGGGCTAGCTTTGAGGTTGAAAAGTTGTAGGTTTTTCATTAACAGGTGTTGCAGGTTTTAGGTCATCGCAATCGCGTGGGTCGAGTCGCGATCGCGTAGAAGGAAGAATTGGGGCTGGCGAATTGCCCTTCACGTTCGCACTGATGGGTAGGCGTTCGCGTAGTTGTATAGGTTAAAGCTTCGCGATCGCGGTTGTGTGTACATGATCGCGTATAAGGATTTGGGGGCCCAAGAGATTTTGTTCTCTGCATTCGCGTTTGAATGTTCGCGATCACAGAGTATTAGTTGGTGGTGCATCGTGTTCGTAGGGATCGTATCACGTTCGCATAGAGTTATTTTTGAGAGGCCGGTTTTTGTGTTACGCGATTGTGGGACCTAGGTCGCGATCGCGTAGAAGGAATTGCAGGAGCTGGGCAATGAGTTTATAAACATTTCATCCGCGAGTTTTAGTCATTTCTCCACCATTATTGAGTATTTTGAGAGCTCTTTGGGACAAATTGAAGAGGGATTGATTGGAGGTAAGTCCCTTGACCTAAATACACGAGATTATGATAAATTTAACAGGGAAATTGGTTGAAATTCATCAAAAGGGGGTAAAGCTAGGGCTTGAAAATTTATAATTTAAAAAATGGAATTTGAAGGGCCAAATGGACTTCGATTTTGGTAAATTTGGTATGTATGAACTCGTGGCAAGACGAGGAATTCGGTGATGTGAATTTTGTAATTTTTTCGAGAAGTGGGCCTGGGGCTCGGGTTTTGCTAGTTTCGATATTTTTGCTATATTTCAATTATTTTCGATTGGGTATTGTTCCATTGGCATATTCTGATGTATTCGCTCTGATTTTGGTCAGATTCAACGCGTGTGGAGGCCGATTTGAGGTGCAAAGGCATCGCGATCTAGAAATTTCACCGGTTCGATGTGAGTAATGATTGTAAATGATAGTCTGGGGGTTTCAAACCCCGGATTTGCACATCATAGTGTTGTATTGAGGTGACTTGAATGCCGGATAGCGAGCGTGGGGTAGAGAACCATCACGTTCGCAGGGCTCTAACTATTATTACGTATTTGATTGAAATTACTTGTTATCATCATAATTTGGATTGATTGCCATGTTTGGGCTTCGTGCCAACTATGTGAATCCTTCAGGGATTGATATCACTGTTTTCGCATTACTTTGCATATTATTTGATCTCGGTCCAGGGTTTTAATATTGTTTTGCAAACTCGGCCATTTTACTAAGATTTGAAAAATTAAACAATATTTTATTGATGTTTTGAGCAGAGAACTATCATTTTAATATTGCCCAAGTGGCTTAGGTGCATTCTGGACTGAGCATGGATCGGGTTACACGCCACAGCGGTGTTATATTGATATTGAGGCCGAGGGCCTAGTTGATGCCACGAGATGGCTTGATATTGCGCTTGGGTTGTAGGATCCCCTCCGGAGTCTGTACACACCCCCAGTGAGTGTCGTCAATGTTAAATGGATTGGGCTGCATGCCGCAGCGGGTACTGGAGCGTACCGTCATATGCATTGCATTGTGCCACGACCCAAAATCCACTAAGGGTCTTGGTGGCACCGGACACCTCTGTCAGGCCAGCCAACTAACTCATCAATTAATTCCTCTTTTAATACTTTTGAAAACCTAGGGTTTTTCCTTCCATTTTTATAAATAAAAAAAATTCACTACTAGAATTCAAATTTAAATAATAATAGTTAGAACAAATCCATTGTAAACCCTCCCAGAAACCCGGTGTCACAAGTGCATGAGCGACTACTGATAAAGACATAAATACAGCACAGCATCCGTCCGGAATACAATGGACAGAAAAGAAATACAGTTACTAGAAAGGACTTTAAAGAGCTGCGGTCTGCCTTGCATACTACAACTCACCTAGTCCCTGAATCGTCCGTGTTTTTGCGCCCAGTAGGCCGCTAATGCATCAAGTACCTGTGCAATAAAAATGCACAGAAGTGTAGTATGAGTACGTAATCAACGTGTACTCAGTGAGTATCCCGCCTAATCCCGAAGGGGTAGAGACGAGATGGCCAATTCCGACACTCACTAAAGATCAAATAGCTATATTCTATAAGTGCGGGGGAAATCATGGATTTATATAAAAGTTCAAGTTGTGAAGCCAGAAAACAGGTAAACACCTCCAATAATAAATCAAGGGCTTCTAAGGTTTATCCTTTATTATTTCATTAGTTCATATAAAGCCACGTAGGGCCAATTCCATATTTACAAATTTCCAAGTAATTAATAAACATGCGCAAATCACGCCGAGGTCGACGGCCCGCTCCAACAGAATGTAAATTGTGCACTGTCGAGGGTCGAGCAGCACGAACCATAGATGCATCTATTATCACCGAGGCGTTTGGCCCGTTCCATAATTAAATACATATCCTGCTCGCGAATCATCCATGCGACGCAGGCACACATAAAGTACATGCTCAATCAGTCACATAAGAATTTATCGGGAAATATTTATTCAAACAAATTCAATTCCCCTTTAACAATTTAAGAAATGAAGTTTAATTCTTTTAGAAATTTACTTACTAATTCGATGTGAGTTAAGCAATTCAAGCTACCAATGCGTTCACAATTCATCCACGTATACATGCTTTTGAGTCCTAACTACCCGGACAATAGCATAATAGTAGCTACGCATGGACTCTCGTCACCTCGTGCGTACGTAGCCCCCACAAATAGGAGCACATAACCATTTTACTCACCTATGGAGTAATTTCCCCCTCACAGGATTAGAAAGGAGACTCACCTCGCTCGGAAGACTCGCAATTCGGCATTCTACATCCTTCCAAAAGCTTGAACCAACGCACAATGTACCAAAACTAGCCAATTAACGATAAACTAATGAGAATATACTCAAATACTTGTTAAAAATTCAGATTATACAAGTTCCCAACTCCAATTAGTAAAATGACCAAAATGCCCTCGGGCCCACGTGCCCGAAAATCCAAAATTTCTCTAAGATGGAGGTTACCCATGACTTTAGGAACTCAAATATATGATTTTCTTCTAATTTCATACTCAAAATCGTGGCTAAAATCCAAGATTACAATTTTTTTAGGTTTCCAACCAAAACCCCAATATTTACTCTAATTCCCATGTCTAATTCTATGGTATAATCTTGCATTTAACTCGGGAATATGTAGGATAGCTTACCTTATCATTGATGGTGAAAACCCTACTTGAAGCTCTCCAAAAATCACCCCATGAAGTGAGAAATGAGCAAAAATGACATTGAGCCCGAATAAATGAAGGCCACTGCCTTCAGTGGTTTCTGCATATGCGGAAATATAACCGCCTATGCAGTTCCGCTTTTGCGGATTCTTGGCCGCTTTTGTGGTTCCCGTCCATGCCCCGGACTTCCACTTTTGCGATGCCTTTCCCGCTTCTGCGGTCCCGCTTCTGCGGACTGCTTGCCGCTTCTGCGATTCCAAACGACCCCAGGCTTTCCGCTTCTGCGGTCAGACCCACCGCTTCTGCGGTTCCGCATCAGCGGATCAAGAGACGCTTCTGCGGTCCGTCCTGCCCCCACCCTCGTCTGCTTCTGCGATTTCATCTTTGCTTCTGCGGAGCCGCTTCTACGGTCCCATTTCCGCAGAAGCGGAAATACCAGATACCAGCAAACTCAGCTCTTCTAAAAATCCAATTTTTGATCTGTTAACCACCCGAAATCCACCCGAGGCCCTCGGGACCCCAACCAATCATACTAACCAATCCCAAAACACATTACGGACCTGCTCGAGGCCTCAAATCATATCAAACAACACCAAAATCACGGATTACACCTCAATTCAAGCTTTATGAACTTTGAAGTTTCCAACTTCTATTTCCGATGCCGAAACCTATCAAATCACGTCCGATTGACTTCAAATTTTGCACACAAGTCATATTTGACATTACGGACCCATTCCAACTTCCGGAATTTGATTCCGACCCTGATATCAAAAATTCAACCCCCGGTCAAACTCTCCAAAAACCTTCAACTTTCTATCTTTAGCCAAATGGCTTCAAATTGGTCTACGGACCTCCGAATTCACTTTCGATCGCTCCCCCAACTCCAGAATCACTATATGGAGCTATTCACAGTCTCAGAATTCCAAACGAATGTTGATAATACCAAACTGCACTTCAAATCATACTTATAAAATTTCTTCTAAAATGCCAACTTCCACAATAGGCGCCAAAACGCTCCCGGGTTATCCAAAACCCAATCCGGGCATACACCCAAGTCTGAAATCATTATACGAACCTGCTGGAACCTTTAGATCCCGATTTCGAGGTCGTTTAATCTAAATTCCAATCCCAGCTCATTCTGTCAACTTTAAGCTTCTGAAATGAGAATTCTTTTCCCAAATCAACTCTGGACTTCTCGAAATTCAATTCCGACCATGCGTACAAGTCATAATACCTGAAATGAAGTTGTTCATGGCCTCCGACTACTGAATGAAATGCTAGTACTCAAAACGACCGGTCGGGTCGTTACACATTGCACTCATGCATTTGTTCCTATATGTATTATCTGTCATGACATTTCAGCACTCATATTTCATTGGCATCCATGCTACTTCTTGCACTGTTTACCTATTGCCCTGGTGTTATTTGTTAATGGAGTGTTGTGTCCGAGGGTCTGACTTTTGTGCTGACTTGCATTATCTGTTACGCATTCATTTGCTTAACTGTTGGAAAAAGATATTTTCAAACAAAAAGGTTTTAAACTGAGTCCAGATATTTCTAAAGATTTCACAGTTTCACTATTTTCTCAAAGGGTTACACAGTTCTATATAGCATGATGGTTTGCCTTACGTGGTTTCTTGCTGCTCACTTATTATTTACCTTTATTGCTCACTGAGTTGGAGTACTCACTTTACTCCCTGCACCTCACGTGCAGATGCAGGTATTGGTTTACCCGGTAGCAGGTTTGAGCTGGTTGAGGATTTGCTATCGTAGTTGAGCAAGGTGACCGCCAGCGTTCACGGCACCAGACTTCTTCCTTTGATTCCAGATTTTATTCTATGTATTACAGGCTTTGTAGTTTTATCAAAAATTCTTCAAGATGCTCGTGACATGTGACACCCCGATTTCGGGCTGAGTCGGGATGGGTTCCCTATTTTATCATATTTATTCCGCAATATTATTTTATTCTCTATGGTTCAGACTTATTCATGCTAAGTAATCTGTTAAGAGAGGTATTGTTGTTCTGTTGGTTGGCCTTGTCTTCATGAGAGGCGCAATCACGACCGGGTTTGGGGAATTAGGTCGTGACAGTACTTTTATTGAGGGTAATCGGGAAGGGGATAACAGATAAGTATTTTCATACAAGGCTTTATACCGTCAATCTTGAGCTAAATAACGAAGAACAAATGAAGAAAAATAAAATGCTAGGGCGACCTCGGGGTCGAAGAACACTGATAATTTAGAAGAAAGAGAGAGAGATAGATATTATTGCTTATTGGAAAAGTGGAGCAACATCAGTCCCTTACAAGGTGGGGTGAGTTTCCCCTTATATAGGCGAGGGGACTGAGTAAAATATGCATATATTATTTACAAGAGTAGAAGATGGGACGGCCTATTGCTCGTCATCTCAGTAGGGTAAAGATAGACCGGCCCTATCAGGCGTAGCCATGTGCTCCGGAGTCATCTTCTCTTACCCTAACCTCGAGCCCTGCTTCCTTTGATTCGGACCTCGATGAGCCCGGAGGTCGAGGACTCGATCATAGCCTTCTATCCTCGGGGTCTCGAGGGAGGCTTCCCAAATTATCTTGATAGCAAAATTCAAGTCTTCTGGTTTTTACCGCATACATCATAAACTAAGAAACTTCAGCTTTAGAACTCGTAAAATCCTAACCCACAAACCAGAAACAACAATACCAAAAATAAACCTAACCCAGATATTAGAAACAACACCACAAATAAACCCTAACCCACAAACCAGAAACAAAAAAAACTCAAAAATCGATGAGAAGTGGAATGAAAACAAACATGCAAATAAAAGAAAAACAACTACACTGAACTAAATAACTGGTAGCACCAGAATCAACACAATACATTCTAAAAGCTACCTTAACAGAAACCTTAACTATTGTAACACAAACCCTAGAACATAAATCAATAAAAATACAAGAAATAAAAAAAATAGAAGAAGAAAACGAAATCAAAGTTTAATAGCAATAGAAAATTTGTACCTTTGAAGAATTTTACAGCCAAGTCGGTAGTATAACTTCACGCCCAAAATTGCCTATCCGTTTAGCTCTCAGAACAATCGAGAATTATGACCCTCTTTCTATGATAACCGGGTTGAGGGTTTATATATTATTGAAGAAAATGGGTCTGGGTAGCGGGTCACATGTTATTTAGTAATGGATTGGGTTAATAATTTTTACCGCGCCATTTTTAAATATAAAGCCTAATTGACACAATGGACAGTCGTCCAAAAAAGGAATAATTTAATCAGATTTTGTAATAGTAAGCCTTTAATTGTGCTGAGAGTATGACAGATGATACTTTTAAACTATTAACTAAAGTATAGGGACATATCAGTACTTTTTTCCTATGTGAAAATACCAAGTAACAAACAAGTTAACAAGGAAAATACCCATCCACATGACGAAAGTGTCCATGATTGTTGTACTTGAACACTTAAATTTCGAGTCAGAAGGCAAAGAATGATAGAGAGGTAGAAAATCTAGAGATGGAAGGAGGAAGAGAAATGAGAGCTGAGTTGGGGATACGAAATTATAAAAATATACTATAAGAAATAACAAAGTAAATTACATGAAAACTTAAAAAGCTTTTAAACTGAGAAAATTCATAAGTTAGAGATACCTAGCTTAATTTTTAGCTTTTGAGTATTTATTTGAACAGGGCTGGAAATACAACCAAATGAGAAAAATAACTTGCTATGTAAGTGAAAAGGTAGTTTTTAAATTTTTGTTTATTATCCAACACGAAGCTCACTAAGAGAATGTTTGGTCAAGCTATCAAAAAATACTTATATTGAGAAGCGCTTTTGTCAAAACATCTTTTCTAAGAAGTACTTTTAAAAAAAATCTATTTGACCAATTCGTCTCAGAAGTGCTTTTAAGGCATTTAATAAGTAGATTGTGTTTGGTCAATTTTTTAAAAAATACTTTTGATTGTTAAATTACGAAAAAAGATAAGTATCAAAGTATATTTTACAATTAGGATTATTTAACAAAAAAATTATTCTAAATATTTATTATGAAAGATATTAATTAAGTTTATTTTTATTTTATTAAAATATAAAACATTAAAATAAAATATACATATTAAAAGTTTTTATTCAATACTATATATAAATAAACCAAAACAACAATAATATTGAATATCCATAATTACACACGTCATGGTGTAAATTTTGGAGTTTATCAATATTGATAATTTATCCATGTGGCATGAATTGATTTAGCCATGTTAATTTAAGTTTGACGTGCAAAAATAAAAGAGATAGGTAAATATTAAAGAACCATAAAGTTCTTTACAAATTCTCTTATGTTGCTTGTTCTTATTAATTAGTAGATCAACTAAAATAGGGATTGAATCCCATAAATACTAGAAATATCAAAGGTGAATATTTGCTCATTCACATGCCTTGCATATCACATAAGATGCATCTATGAGATTATTACATGTGCAATTATTATTAATCTCAACCTGATATTTGTGAGATAACTTGCTCAATAATTTAATTTCGAGCATAATTTCCTTATTTTCTATTCAAGACAGTTCGTTTATATCGCAGCTGGTTTAGCAAAATAATTTACTGAGTGCCTCTACTTAATAGCTAAACTATTACTTATGAGAACAAAGTTATCTATATCAGTTTATTACACGTTGTATATAAAAGTATATTACATTCTCCCTTCATTAGTGGTTCAGGGTCAAGAACCAAATAATTCTATTTTATTATTATTGATGTGCGGTATATATTTCGATTAACACCATAACGCACAAAGGTTGATTTTCAAAGTTGAAGAAGCAAGTTAGTTTTTATAACATAAGGGGGAGACAAGATAAACAGTTGACAAAATATTACAGGGGATGAAATTATCATCTGTATATCTAGATCCTCGAATAAGATAATATGAAATTGAAGTTCATAAAAAGATAATTCATCTGCAATATATTGCAAAGCATGCCAGACGCATTTGTTGACCCAAAGAAAGTAACTATATTCTCACTGCAACTGCTTCTATTAGAATTAGTCCTAGAAGGACAAAGTCTATGATACGCTTAAATCGTATAGACAAATTGGTTTCAAATAAAATTCTTGATAAAGAAGATGAGAAAATGATCATAATAAGGAGGCAAGTGATGTAGAAGATTACATGACTTAATACTTCACGAAATCTCAGGAGAGGTTCAGGTACTTGAAAATATAAATGAAGAGATCTATGTTACGTCTTTATGAAAGAAAAAAGGAGGTTGGAACCGATATAAAATGTTCATCGACTACATCTATGATAACGCTAAATATATATATATATATATATATATATATATATGTGTGTGTGTGTGTGTGTGTGTGTGTGTGTGTGTGTGTGTGTGTGTGTGTGTGTGTGTGTGTGTGTGTGGATCTTAAGTCTGGAGAAACAATTCAAGTAAAATTACTTTCATATGAAAGACATGTAGTTTTGGACATACAGTTCAAATGCTTGAAAGTATAAAGTCAACAGAGCGTGCAATCACTTTTATCTATCTTATATGTCTAGCATGACATGAAAATCTGATATGCAGCAAATTCTATTTATATGGCTGATTTGACTATACTTATATGACAATCCATGAATGATTTAAAATGCTGATAGCATATACAATTATTGGAGAATTTCTCGGTCCTGAATTATCACATCCTAAGTGCAATTTGTGCACATATATATATTGCTATAACTATAAGAATGATAATACGATAGTAAGAATCTTTACCCCTAGTGAAGATATTGAAATGACAATTCCGACAAGATCATATAAAGATAATACATCTCTATCAAGGACGATGATTTCAATGCACAACATATTCATTCAAGTCAGTATAGCTGATTTGTTTTTCAAATCTCTACCAATGATCTTGTGAAGATGGTGCACAAAATTAAAAGGCCAAGGTTTAAAGATGCGAATGATTGTCTCATCAGGGGGATTTAATACGCGTTGTACTCTTTTTTCTTACAAGGTTTTTGTCCCACTAGATTTTCCTTGCAAGGTTTTTAATGAGGCAACCAAAAGGCATATTGTCAGATATGTGTACTCTTTTTCCTTAACTAGATTTTTTTCACTAGATTTTATTTTAGTTAAGGTTTTAATAAGTCACATTATCTGTTAAATAGACATTCAAGGGGAACGTTATAAATAGAATTATAGTTAAGGTGAATGTCTATACTTTAGAGAGACTTTAGGGTTTGTTACGTTCTATTCTATTGTAAATCATCCAAACTCAATAAGAATTCTCTCCCCCTACTTTTCTCTGCAGTATTATTCTTCTTCTTTTATTGTTCAATAAAAAAAGATAGTTTATTAATTTTTATTTATTATCCATCACGAAGCTCACTAAGAGCATATTTGGTCAACCTATCAAAAATTATTTATTTTGAGAACCGCTTTTATCAAAACATCTTTTCTGAGAATTACTTTAAGAAAATATATTTGACCAATTTGTCTCATAAGTGCTTTTAAGGCATTTAATAAGAAGAATGTGTTTGGTCAATATTTTCAAAAAATACTTTTGACTGTCACATTACAAAAAAAGATAAGTATCAAAGTATATTTTACAATTAGGATTATTTAATCAAAAAAATTATTCTAAAGATTTATTATGAAAGTTATTAATTAAGTTTTATTTTTATTTTATTAAAATTTAAAATATTAAAATAAAAGATACATATTAAAAGTGTTTATTCAATATTATATATAAGCAGACCAAAGCAACAATAATATTGAATATCCATATAATAAATTCGGGAGTTTTATAGCTTTACCCATAAAAATCAAACTAATTATCCTTGCCTACCCATTTATTTTTCTACCCATCAAACTAATTACCATTCATAACCATTATAGTATTTGTGGGTAATTGTTGTGAACACGTGATTTTTGTCTCACATAAATTATTCCCACAAAATTAAAACAAAAATGTTTGTTTTATTGTATGCAATTTTGCGAATTTTCGTGATATTTTTAGTAATTGTTAGCATTTGTGTGTGCGTGTTTGTTGTTTAAATAATAGAAAAATACAAAGAATATGTTGCAATTGTATCCACAATTTAAATCAATATTTTGGAATTAATCAATAATTAATTATTTTACAAAAAGAATAAAAATCATAAAAATATGTATTTTTGCTTTATTAGTGTTAATGTCAAAATTATGTGATTATTTTATTTTTAGTATTTAATTACTTGTGATAAATGTTATTTAAAGTGAATTAGTATTTTTAAGTCAATTTTGGTTTTTATTAATTTATGTTAGAATTTTGGTTTTAATTTTGAAATTGATTTAGGAGACAAGAGGGGTTGCTCTGATGGTAAGCAACCCCTACTTCCAACCGAGAGGTTGTGAGTTCGAGTCTCTCCAAGAGCAAAGTGGGCAGTTCTTGGAGGGAAGGATGTCGGGGGTCTATTTGGAAACAGTCTCTCTACCCCCAGGGTAGGGGTAAGGTCTGCGTACACACTACCCTCCCCAGACCCCACTAAGTGGGATTATACTGGGTTGTTGTTGTATTTAGGAGTAAAATGAAAGAAAATCAATAAAAAGAGAAAGGAATTAAAATTGGTCCAAAAATCCCCTGGACCAATTGATTTTGGTAAAAACCCATCCGGTCTAGCCCAGACCCGCCCTTCTACCCATCCGTCTCCACACTCCATCAAAACGACGTCGCTTGGGTTCAATTGATCCAAGCCGTTGGATCGATTCGATCCAACAGTCGAGATCCCACCCTACTACCCATTAATTTGACCTGACCCGTTCAAACAAGACCGACCCAGCCCCTGGAGTGTCTAAACGACACCGTTCTTTTTAAGTGATTAATCCAGGTCGTTGATCTCAGTTGATCTAACGGCCTGGATTCGTTCACCCCTCCCATATATATATCTCCAAATAGACCCCTGCCCCCTTCGAACCTCCCCCCTTCCCCTTCGTCTCCAACATTAGAGACCAAACGACCCAAACCCTAGCAGCCGCCACCCCTCTCCACCGCCCTGAACCCGACGGCCTCTTCTCTGATGACCTCCAAATTAACATCCTAGCCTCGCCTCAAACTCCCCATTCCAAATATCCGCACAGCTTCCCTCGAATATCGACCAGGCTTCTCGAATCTTAAATTGAAGAAGTTCGGTCGAACCCTAGTTTACCCGATTGACCCCAAATTGATACCATACAATCACCGGACTACCCTCACCCCAAATCCCTTACCAGCTTCCCCCGAATCTCACCACAAAGGCTCGAATATCAAATCTAGGGTTTGAAACCTAGAAAGCCCATATAGAATTTGATTTTTCCAGGCAATAGGCTAAAGAGATAGAGTCGATTAGGTCACAAAATAACGATACTCGCTTGTTCATGATAGTGAATAAGCAAGTGATGTTATTTGGAGACCAAATCGAAAAATTCAAGTCGCTAGTTCGAGTTTGCTCGGGCAAGTTTCCTTTTAGATTTCTGTAATTTGGTCATTTCTTCTTCTTCTCCTTCTTTTTATTTTTCTATTCTCTGAGACAATTGGTTATAATTAATATTAGGTTTGTTGTGAAACTGTTAACTTATTTGTTATTCAGTCTTGCAAACGATTTAGATTTGTTACGTTGCTTGAGTTCTTCTGGAGTAGGCACACTAAAATTGTTTGAATTAGGATTTTTCTGTGGTTTCTTTATGTTTGTTGAATGGCCCTGAATAATGTGATGTTACTTAATAGCTCATCTTAAGGAATTTTAGTAATGGGGAAGGGATAATTAATAGGATTTGTTCAAATTTAGTAGCACAGGGTTTAAAGGATTTCATTTGAGAATGAGAGCTTATTAAATAGTTTAAGATAAGTGGTACGCCAACACTGAATGACAGTACACTACTGAATTAATGGGTTAAACTATTAAAAATGGATCAGTAGTGGGGCTGACACCCTGTTAAGCACTTTTGTTAGTGGAAAATCATAAAACAAGCGTGGGTTAATGATAAAAGGGTAGAGGATGCATGTGCTAAGGGAATATACAGGCTGAAAAGTGAAAGGTTTGAATAAAAAAGGGATTGGTTCTAGTCTTTAAATAGGCACACATACACATTCTGAAGGATAGACATACATTGGAAGATTGAGGTTAAGAGTGATAACTAGATACACACTGAGGGACACAGATTTTAATAGAGAGAAAAGAAATAAAGGTAGATGTTGAGAGAAATTGATAGAAAAGATGCACTGATATAAACAAAGGGAATTCAATAACTTCAGGAAGAGGATCCCAGAGTATTGGTTACTGTTTCATCAGAGCCTTTGAGCAATCCTTCAGTTCATTTTTTAATCCAAAATATTTTGAGTAGTTTGAGGCTCTGTTCTGTATTTGTTTGGTTAAGTGTGGATCCGGGACTGGATTTTGGTTTGTCGAACTGCATCCTATGGTTTGAAGTTGATTAGTTTTGGTCTTTGAGTCTGGGTTAGTTTGCTGCTGAGTTTTGAAGTCATTTTCCTGGTCTATTGGTGTCATTTGCTGGTTTGGATTATTGCTATTGCTGGTGTTAATTTTCTACTGACTGACCTCGCTGATAGCTCATTCTCTCCTTCCCTTTTGTTTCAATTCCAGGTACATTTTTTCTGTAACTATGTTGGTTGTGGAATAGATTGGAGAAAAACTAATTGACAATGAAGAAGTTGAAGCATGAGATGCATTTCAGTTTATTAGAATGATGTATTCATTTTCTATGGTTTTCTAATTACTCTATGTTTGTAGTTGATTTGTAACTAGTGTTAGAGTTGATTCATATGCTAGCTTCATTTCATCCCCTCCCTGATTCCTTCAAGTGTTAAGTGTGCAAGGTCCATTGAATAATTGTAAAATGTCTAATGCTGGTAATTAATATAGCTTGATCTGTGATCCATAGTAGTTAAATGTATTAATTGATTCGAGATTCATCTGGTTCTATCACTGAATCAGTGTGTGCGAACTGGAGATTTCTCTAATAGTTTGGCCAAGTAGTAATAATTGAACTTATGTTTGCTCCTATAACTTAAGCTGTAGTGGTAATGACTCATTTCAAGTGCTTTTACATAGTTTCTTTTTTACCATGCTTTAAATATTAGTTTAGATTTCAGATTTGGAATATTGTATAATCCAGAAATGCTGGTAGGATTGATATGTATGTTCACGCTAGTTTTAATTTTGAGAACACCTGACTAGAATTTATGTATCTTCGAATAGCTTCCAGCACACCTGGGTTTCTTTCAGGTTCATATGGTCGCGTGCAACGTTTCTATATATTGTTAAAAGATTTTGTCAACTTCACTCCTGAATGCGAGAACAAAAGATAGTTTAGAGTTTGCTATGAATTTAATTAAGTCGACTTAAATTGCTCCGTTTGCTAGTAGGCTATTGATGAGTATTTAGGTTTGCTGGACTTGTTATAGTTTTTAGGAAACTGTTAATTTGAGCCTATTTAACAAGTAATATGTGGAGACAACAAGTTATGTGACAGGCCCATTTCATGATAATATGCTATTGGCCTACCCCTTCTTTAATGACAAAGCTGACCACTTCCTTACTTCCATAACTAATTCCTTAAAGCTCTGGGGCCTCGCAGTAATCTTAGAGTAGTTTAAGATAAATACCTTATAAACATTCGTAGTTTGTCTTATGTTGAGTAATGCCCCTTTAGGATAGTTCGAGGTGCACCGTGCCAAACAAAAATGATAATTGCGTGGCCCTCGTTTTATCTAATTTAAAATTGAGCCTTAGAATTCGAGGCGTGCCACTTAGCAAATTTCATGGCCCTCGCAAAGTACAAACGCATAGTTGCTTTAGGCACGTGTTTAATAATTTTACCTTCTGAAACTCGGGTGCACATTTATGTGACCCAAATCCAGATCCCAATGAAGTTAAAATATGTCAAAACTCACGGGTGCATTTATGTGACGTGGTTCGAGACGTGTTTTAACGACATTGCAATCTTCTTTAAAAAATATGAATAAAATCAGTTAAAAAGTTAAAAATTGCACATAGGTTCAAAATGTTTTTAATCAGATAATTAAGCCAAATATGATAGTTGAGCGACCGTGCTAGAATCATGGAACCTGGGAATGCCTAACACCTTCTCCTAGGTTAACAGAATTCCTTACCCGAATTTTTAGTTCGCGGACTGTTAAACAGAGTCATTCTTTTCCTCGATTCAGAATTTTAAACCGGTGACTTGGGACTCCATAAATCTTCCAAGTGGCGACTCTGAATATTTTAAATAAATTTCGTTTTGATTGTCACTTCAAGTTGGAAATAACTCCCTTATTATTATACCCTTCCGGGGGTGTAGTAGGTAAAAAGGAGGTGTGAAAGCTTTGGCGACTCTGCTGGGATAAGAACCCAGAACTTCGGTTTAGGGTTCAAGAATTCGAGCTTGGAATATTTGTTGTATTTGGCTTGTATATTATTTGGTTTTATTACATGTTTGGGCCTAATGTGTTATGTGATGTTTTTACCGCTTTGATATTATTTGAATTGTATATATAAAACTGTTACGAAACCTTTCTCTTCTCACCTCCAGGGATGTGCTCGTTGGTCGAGACTCCCTATTCTGTTACCGTCATACCTAAAAGTAAGAAAGAGGCCGAACAAGTCACTAAGCCGGATGGCCTTTTGGTTCCCGGTATGTAGCCCCCTCCTCGACTCAAGTTGTCTGCTTGGGTACATAGTCTAGAACATATGCCCAGGTTTTTGAACCTAGAATAACTCAGCCTCATGTCGGATCCCTAGTAGGAACGCTTATTTGCATCATGTGCATTTTGACTTAAGGGACTGAACACAGGGGTTGGGTCCGTCTAGGATAGGTGTACCCGAAATAATAGACCATCCTGATGCATCCTACTTACGCATTTATTTTCTTCGGACTTGCATACTGACCGGCTTTCGAAAGAGAGTTAATCGCCTATTTTGAAAAACACAATGTCCAAATATTATCGAGACTCTGCCCAAATTTTTGAAAAATGAAAAAAAAAACTTTTAGTTTTCAAAAAATAGTTTAGTTGTTTGTCAATAAAGGAGAATAAGAAAATCTTGTTTTCAAAAAAATAGAGTTGTGTTCAAAAATAATAGTCGTGTTATTTTCCGGAAAAAAAAGAGGGTTTGTATTTTGTTTTCAAGAAGAGTCCATTTTATTTGCCCGAACTACGTAAGTTTGATTCTCACCGGATGTGAGACATGTAGGCAACCCCCATCGGGTCCAACTTCCTTTTGCAAAAATAGCCCAAAATAAACAAATTTTTGTTTTTATTATAAATAGGTGAGGTAATGCCAAAAGTAGCCGAATATTCCCGAAAGGGACGTCGGAAGGCTAATTTTGCATAAACAATCACCTTTGGTCTTTTCTAATTTTTTGCCCAGTTAGCGGGCACAGCCTTAAAATCTTCCTCCGGAGGTGCTGAAAGGTGGTATCTGCAAAACTAATTTTTTGATTTTAGAATTGGAAATATGAAGGAAAAAAGGGGGGGTCCATTTTTTATTTTTGAGTCACATAGAATAAAAATCAGGACTTTTTCACTTAATCACCTTAATAAATGTGTACGATGAGCACAGTACAAAATGAACCTTTGTCTTTCATAAGCAAGATCCCTTTGGAGTTGCGGCTATGGTGGAATGATTTGGGGGGAGAAGGGCAAGGCGAGGTCAAGAAATATTTGGGGGGCCTTCCCGAATTGTTCGAAATTATACCCAGGGGAGACATCATAAGACATTGGTCATATGCTGGGACCCGACGCACAATGTATTCCACTTTCTAGATTTTGAACTTACCCCGACATTAGAGGAAATAGCCGGGCATATTAGGAATGCTGAGCTTCCTTTAAGACACAAGTATTTGGTTGCTCCAAGAACCGTAATTGTGCACACATTTTTGGACTCGCTAAAGATAAGCAGAGGGGTACACAACCCGGACTTGGCAGCTGGTTTTTGTACTTTATAATTCATATACAACAGATATGGTCATATAGGAGGGTTTAACAAGCCGAAGAATAAAATATATAGCAAAAGAAATCGCCCTAAATGGGAAGAGCATAGACGATTCGATTTTATGGTGGCTTTCCTCGGGCTCCTGGTGTTCCCGAGAAAGGACGGGAATATCGACATAAAAATAGCAGGGGTTAGCACTTTGCTCACGCAGGCCAAGAGCATACTCATGCCTATGATAGTAGCTGAGATCTTTCGTGCTCTCACGGTCTGCAGAGCCGGGGGAGACTTCTTTGAGGGGTGCAATCTGTTGTTGCAAATGTGGATGACTGAACACATGTGCCACCATCCCCAGTTCATAAGCTATGAGTCAATAGAGAAAACTTGTATAGAGGAATTTTATACAAGGATTAAAGGGATCAGCTTGCCTGAAGGAGTCACAGGATGGATATCTTATTTTGGTCCCTCACTGCCAGCCAAATAGAGTGGACACTGGGATGGTTGCCTGTGGACGAAATCATATACATGCCAGTAACGGGGCCTCATTTTCTTCTGATGGGTCTTAGGAGCATCCAGCCTTATGCCCCATATTGGGTTTTGAGACAGCTCGGGAGGTGTTAGATAGTGCCTAAAGACGAAGATCTCAGTGTCTGGGTAGTTGAGATTAGACCGGATGGTCAGTTCCCTGAAGCAACAGTCCGCCAGATCTGGAGTGAATCTCAATACCTGGCGGCAAATACTTGTGTACAGGATCAATCTAAAGGAGAAGTTTCACCTGGGTATCATGCTTGGTAACGGCGATTGGCAAGTCTTTCAATGAGGTTGTGAAAATGGGCGGCATGATCGAGGAAGGACTTAAGTCCAACAAGATCCTGAGTTACTCAGCAATCAAAGCAACCACTCAAGCTATCCAGAGCGGCACCGGGGGTGTGCTCAGGAAGAAAAATAAAGAAGACATTGTGACGATCGAGTCGAGAGCTTGGCCCCGAAGCCCGTCATCTTACTATAACCATCATCCACCGCGCCCTCAAACTTACCCCCACACCCCATATAGCCCACCCCAACACTACTACCCACATCCCGAAGCTCCTTTTTCTGTTAACCACGCTCAAGCATACAGCCAACCTCCAGCTCACAACCAATGGCATGCTCCCGCTTCACAGAATAGAAACCCTCCCAGTCAAAATTTCTAACCTAATCCGGCATTCAGGGGTGACAAGGCACAAAAGAAAAAAAACATTCACTCCAATGGGGGAATCATATGCCAGTTTGTTCCACAGGCTCAGACAACTGAATATGCTAAGACCAATACCATCTAAAGTGCCAAATCCCCCTCCAAAAAACCTTGATTACTCGGTCAGTTGCGAGTATTGTTCAGGTACCCCGGGGCATGATACCGAGAAGTGTTGGCACTTGAAGTGTAACGACCCCGCCGGTCGTTCTGAACAAGTACAACCTTGTCTCCCCATATACTGCTAAATTCATGCTTCACAGTTCTTATGTAACTTGCCGGGAGAATTGGTTCGGGTTCGGAAAGGTTTTTGAAAGGAATTGAGACACTTTGTCTCCAAGAAGAGAGTTCAAGTTGAATTAAATTTGACCGAAAGGTGAAATATGAGTAAATGAATCCAAAATGGAATTTTAATATTTTCAATAGCTTCGTATGGTGATTTCAGACTCAGACGTAAGTCCAAACATGGATTTAGAAATCCATAGGATAATTCGACGCATTTTGGCGAATAATAAAGTTGAGGTGTTCTAATTCTATTATCTTATAAGTGGAA